>JAHZMV010005903.1:0-36369 GCA_027743765.1 Coecobrya sp. COE2
CAGTTTCTTTACTTTTTGAAAGTTTTTTTTTGTCAGCCTCTAAAACGCTTACTTTACTCTCTGGGCATGTGAGGCTAAATGACAATTTCTAAACGAGATGCGTGTTTGACTATTATACGGCGGAAATGCAAAGTACTTTCGTTGTTATTACCTGGTTGGTATCATATAAATTGCGTACCTATGTAGCTAAAATAGCATGTTAAAAATTTATTACGATTGAGTGAGTCCATAAGTATCGCCAAGAAATTTTCTGATAGTTCTACTGCTATTGAGAAAATTTGAAACTGGGCGGACGAGGAGTAGAAAGAATTGAAGTGTTTCTCTCTGTCTCCATTGTTTGTGCACATTCTCTTGCTGCTGATGGTGCATTGGTGTGACCAACTGTCTGACAAATAGCACGAGGAAAAAGTAGCATTAAGGATGTTCAACTAATGCTTACGTAGAATGTGACGGAGGAAGAAGGGGAATAAATATCCATATTACTAGTATATAAACTTCTTTTGAAATAGACGATGAATGAAAAACGGCTTAGGAAAGGAAGGCCTCTCTCACGTTTCAGAATTTTGCTTACTAAGCAGTAGCAACAGTATACCATCACCGTCGACAAACATGGGACTCTGATTGTGAGTGATTTAGAATTAACTCTACATATTTCCAATTTTACTTTTTCTAACCATGTTTCTCCGTGTATACATCATTATGAACGTGCTGTACTAATGTGCACTGTGCGACGTAAATGAAAGGCGCAAGAAAATGTAAAGGTATTTTACTAACTTATATAGTGATACATATATTGTTTCAACCATCCTAGTATTATGCACGTATTCCATTGCAAACACAGTCAAAAGGCAATAAGGATGTTTTGCATAGACTTCTCCAGCAACAGCATACAAGAAGCACATGTGTCCTCTGCTGATTTGTGTTGTGTACTCTTCAAAAAGAATATATAAAAATAATATCCTCACCCCAACCATAGTTCTTCTATTCTTGAACATTCTGGTCGCAGAGAAGGTAGGTAGAAGTGATGGCGGTGATGATAGAAAACGCAAACTAAAAAATAAAGAAATGAATGTGCTTTCTAACATGGCAAGTTTTTTGGTATGACTATGGCTTATTTGCAAAGCGATGGTTCTTGTAGAGGCAGAGCAACAACAAAACTAGTAACAAACTAGAAGTAGTAGGCAAAGCTCAAAGAACTAAGCAGAGTGAGAGTGGAGGGCAGCGAGACTAACAACTTATGCATACATGTAATACAACCAACCTTTTCTACTAAATGCAAATGTGTTCAGTTCATCCATCCATCCAATTTTATGTAGTCAGTTTTACTATACTGGCCCGCACAAGTCACTACTGCTCCCACCACAGCCACTGTTGTTGTTCGAACTGTTTGTCAAGTTCGAAAACTGTTCGAATACACATAACATGACATATATACATATATGTACATTTTTATGCGTTGCTTTCCTTACCAAAGCAGTACATAACGTGCATAACAAAACGGCTTATATTCTCTCTCTTTCGGCATTTTTTGCCTTTCACCACCATCATCATTATCGTCATCATCAGCATGATTTGAAGCAGGAGTAGCAAGAGGATTTTACAAATGCACAATACATGTACTATCTATCTCTCTCTTTTGGCCTCTCTCTCTCGGTATTCCGTGCAGTGTGAATAGTAATAAGCCTTACTTTATTCCATTTATAATGGCTCTATACGTTTTACAGTGCTAAGGCAGAGTAGCAGGCAGAAAGAGGAGCAGCAGTAGTAACAATAATGATATCATCACCGTCACATTGTACATAAGAAAGCATTTGTTATCATGGAGCATTTATACTTTGTTACTTGTTATGTTACAATTTTTACCATGAGAAAAGGAATAATATTATAGAGTATGTACTACCAGCAATAATAATACCATTATCATCATCATCATGCTCTCCACCACTACTGCTTGCTTACTTGCTCTCCGTACTCACTCTCACTCATTTATTGTTAGTCAGTCAGTCAGTCTGTCACAAGTAGAAGGGAAAAAAGCACTAGTCCACTTTTTCTCTGTCTCTCTCTCTCCTTTTCTTACCTTGTCAATTTGAAGGAAAGTATAAAAGAGATAAGGAAGAGTGGGCTGCTTAACGTGTTTCTTTTTTATAGCTACATATATGCACAGTCTTATTATTATGCATATAATATAATTGTATTTATCGGTAGTTGGCATTGTTGATATGGGGTGTACGTAGAGAAATCGTCTATAGATATATACACAAACATCCATACAAAGCGCAAAAAGTTTTCTCTTCCTTTCTTTTTCTTCTTGGATTTCAAGGTACTCACTTGATTTGCACAAGAAAAAGGACGTGTTTGTTGAGTAGAACAGACCAGTGACCACCAAACTCGTATAAAGAGTAAGGAACAGGAAGAGGAATAATCACAATAAAAAGTTGGTTTTTTTCTGCCTCTACCTATTTTCTACCTGCTGCTGCAGTGAGTGTGTTTGATGTGTGTTGAAACCCCCCATTTGGGATTGACGGATTGAAAAATACGCATTCGTTTTTGAGTACAGGACAAACAAACAGTTTGTGCGGGCAAAACTAATACAAGTCTATTTTACCTCTGCTGTCAACGAAAAGAGAATAAAAGATGCTTGGTACAATGCAGAACGGTGAGAGTTTGACTTCACGTTTTTCTCAATATGAGAATCGGTGACTCAATCACTATCTCTGTCTTAAAGAAATATAAAATATACCTGTTCACATTTATAGCTGGAAAGTCATTATTCTTGCCTCAGTTTTGGACTCTGGAATAAAACATGACCTGCAGGAAACAAGGTACAGTCAAGCAAGGTGACCAGTCGCAAGTAATTTAGACTTAATTAATGGAAAAGTGGCCAAGGAAAGTTTTTCCTCATTTTGTTTATTCTGATTCTCATTATTCTTTTTATATCCTCATTCATCAATCAAGTTAAAAACATCGATAAAAAGTTATGCTAACTGCAAGAGACAATGCTGCATCCAAACATGTGCTGTTTATCGCAGTGTCTCTTCAATATCAGCATTCTCAATATCATCACCAGCAACGTTCTCATGAAATCTCAGTAGCATTGACTTCGGAATGTGAGGATACAAATGGAAAGCAACTCCTATATATAAAAAAAGACAAATACAGTTTGCTTTGTATCTTTCTTATTTTGCCTTCTATTTTCTCGCAAGAAGTGCAAGTGGTAGTGTTCATAAAATGGTAGGATGTTGATCATCCTCGCCATGATCAGGATTATGCAGGCAAACATTCTCGAGATCATTACACCGTTTCCTTCTGGCCAACCTCACTACTCACCTGTGCTGTGTACTACTTGTGATGAAGATGACTATGGCGATGATATGAGATGAAATGTGCTTTTGGAGAAAAGCTGCCCGCAATCAGTAGCACACGCTACCTAATCTCAACTTGCTGCTTTAGCAAGTACTATTTTTCCTATTGGTACTTTAATCATGATCATGACGATGATCCTGATTCTATTTGCCAAGTAAAGCATGTGAAGTTGCGTACTGTTCTGCTAAAGAATGTGTAAAGGAAATGAAATTGAAGATGCGAGTGTATGCTAGTGTGAGTAAGTCAAGTGGGGAAGATCAGAAAAGTATATACGCAGATCAGAGATTGATTATTCCGCATTGTTATTGTTTACGATGATGATTGTGATGGTGGAGGATGTGCTTCTATGTTTTCTCCATTCTCCCGTTTCCATTACACTAGCGCTACTGACCAGCAACAGGGCAACTTAATAGAGTTCACGAGTTGAAAAAGTACCGAATTACGGTTCTATCTACATCATCAGACAATGCTAGAATCAGGCTCCAGTTTTTCACTGATAGTACTGGTAGTACTCTCTAATAATAGTAGAAAGCTGATGATATTATGATGAACAAAAACTAGCACATGCATATTTGCAAGGAAAAGGCATCAAGGATTGCTTGCATGATATTCATAATAGGTAGTATCTCTGACCCGGAATTTTGATGCCTCAGTGCACATGTTCTGATGACTTGAAACGCATAAGCACACGTACCCGTAAAGTCAGGAAGAGTCAGCACCAGTGAAGTGATCTGTGTGTGTGGTTGTAATGTTAAAATGGTTACCATAAATACATGAATAAAAACTAGAAACAAAGCTAGAAAAACAAGGAAAACGAGGTCCAACGGAGTCAATATAAAAGTACAATATTTACTTCATCATCGGATTATTATTTCTATCGAGCTTCTCCCTAATATACATAAAAAGTACAGGAAAATATACATTACATTAGATTTTCTCCCTGTCTCTCAGCGAAATTGTGTCTTGTTCTATGCCATTTTGTCGAGTGAATGAAGAGAGAACACAGAGCAGAGAGTAAGTGCTGTTATTGATGTTGTGCGGTGGCGATGGTACGACGTTCGACGAACCAAATAAGAAACAAATTGAATGCGGCACTAAAAATGCGGAATCCCTGTTAGAAATAAATGTGTTTTATTTTACTCCCACTTCTTCCGAATAACTCTGCTTGATTGTGGAACTGTGGAAGAAAACTGGACTTGGCCGTCCGTTGTTTGATTTTATTTGGCATACAATAACAGCCCGCTACTGACTGTGTGAGTAGGAAATTGAGGACGAAAAGTGAGAAGAGTGAAAGGTGGAGATGAGAGGATTGTTGTGGTGGCGGCGGCGATGGTGCATTTATCTCTCATTCACTAGTCTTGCAGAGTTTCTTGTCCGTGCCTTGTTATCCCACCTTTCTCCCAACGAGAATCTTTATACATTTCTCTCGTTCCATGACTTGAGTAAGAGTCCATCATCCCTGCTAATACAATCCAACAAAAATAGGAGCTGAAAAGAGACTTCCCAACAATTCTTTTTAAGCATGCTTACTTATGATAATCATAGTTGCCATTAATCTTCGTCGTGTATCGTTTCACTGTGGTCCGTCAAAAAAAGTGTGGTTGTAAATAAGAATTCCGGTCCATCATACTTGTTTGCCTTTCTAGAGCAGGAAACGGGTCGGATAATACATCATCTCAATTATATATCATTAAGCTTATTATTGTGGTTCTCTGTTATTCTTCCATCTTGTATCCCTCACAGTAGGTAGATCTACTCTGTCTACTTCTGTTAAAAATTGGTGTTGCTGTCACATGATGAGTCAAGTAACATAGTGAGTTTGACAAGTTGACACGATCGTTTATATGCTCATAAGTAGACAATCAGAGTGAATTGAACAAAGGATACAATAAGCAGAAGGGACAAAATTTGTTGTGACAGGTGTAATGTAATTGAGATTCACTCTACGTTTGCCACCCTCATCAACAGAGAAAGAAAGGACGTCAACTGCAGGAAAGGAATAAAAGGAGCCGCTTTTTCAGAGAATTATAATAATCAAATTATTCCTGCTACTAAAGGGAGCATCATGATATAACCATCTGAAACAAATTTCTTTCCTGTCTACATACCGTGCGTGTGCTTGTGTGATCAGGAGAGTAGTCTCTGTCAATTGGAATGACAGGTGACGTAATAATCAAAGAGAAGAGAAATGATAGAGGAAATTGTAGTAACAGCAGTAAAGTAACTATCATTAATTTAGTACGTTAAATGTTTTCTACTTTGCTAAGAATACAGAGAGATCCCACGAATAAATACTATTTTGTTGGAAGCCTTGAAGAACCGGAATGTCTTTTTTACATCAGAGTGCCTTTCTCTCATGCGTTGAATTTTTTTCTTTTCTCGTCATGATAACAGGATGAATGGTTTAGCGTAACCGAAGCTAAAATAGAATATGTTGATGACACGATTTAAAAGTAGCTCAGAGTCATCATCATCAGTAGGTTTTTTTCGTCATCATGTTTTGTGCGGACATACACGTGTTCTCACACTCGATATGAATGGATAAATGACGGAATAGCGTCAGCCTGATAGGAATAGCGCGTTATATTCTCGCGCTGTGCACCCGATTGATATAGTACCAGGCAAGTTGATAACCATCATCATCATAAATGATCCAGCTGGAGACTCAAGTGGCCTATATGAAATTGACATTTGTAAGTTAGCACCTTTTCCACGGCTTCATCTTCAATCCTGTCAGATGTGGAGTGTAAAATTGCATTCTTTTTTTGTGTGTGAGCTGATTTTGAAGCATGATGCAATGACTAGTATTCATCCTGCTATCAGATATGAGCAGGGTGATGCCTGTGAGAAAGGATGACAAATGTGTCTAATGGAGTTACCAAACTAACAGTAAAAATATTGCTACATTTCATTCGTGTGATGTGCCTTTATTTGTGTGGGTTTTGTGTGCAGGTGTGCAGTCAGTTTTTTGTAGGAAAATAATAATGGTAATAATCTGCTTTGTTGAAAGTACGATGGAATTTTTCTTTTGAACTACGTCCATCCCTTTTTATCATGTTTACAAACTACACAAATTTTGGGCTGCTCAAGTCCTCTATACCTGCCTTGTCCGTTGCCGGAGCGGCAGGCAGGGACAGAAAGCTTATCAAACTTGTGAATATCGGCGGTGACAGTAGCAGCAACACCGGGGATGGGCAAAAACGTGGAAATCGGTAAAACAAATAGTAACTCTACAAAATATTTCTCTTTTCTTCAACGTCACGTCACTTAATTTCCCACTCGTGATAAATTTTGCCGAAAATAAATATATTGCAAGCACGAGTATTTTTAGAGGAATAAACAAAATGGTGTGATGACGTGTAGATGTAAAAGTAAAAGGAAAGCAAGTTGTCACCATCACACCACCACCACCATACACGAGTACAAAATGCATTATTGGTAGAATTTATATAACAAAAATATCTTAAAAATCTGCTTTTGTCACCAACTCACCGTCCACCGTCACTTCAAATTTCGATGAAATGGAAAGTAGTAAAACATTGGAAAGCAAGCATACACAATAAGCTTTCTTTTAAATAAATTAGGAATCGACTGTAGCTTCCATAACAACTTCTTTGTTGCTAGCTTCCTGTTGATTACTTTCTTGGCCTCAATGCCTACCCAATGCACGAATTTGATCATTCTCAATCTTTTTCAAATTGCACTGTCGGAAAAGGGTTTCTACTTATTTACATGAGTACGTCGACACAGACAGGAATACAAGCACGAGCTTGGATGCAGCCAATTCGACTGTCGTCGTGACCATCACCATTCTTCTCTCAGTGATGACTAACCATAGCAGTTATTGTGATATCAACCGGAAATATCAGCGATACTTACTCAGTTCTTTAACACTAGTAGCATCGTTTACATATAATGGCGAATGCGTTATTATCATTGTACTGTCACCAACTATTTTTGTTTCGCTTCATAACTTGGACCAGCACAAATTACACAACACCACGAATATGTATATCGTTCTGGTTTTGTGTACAGATAAGCTGAGTGAATGACAATGTGCACGACATGTATACCTATACAGTTTTTATTGGAATCCAATTTGCACTAAGAATAGAAAGTTAGAGTGAAAGCACAACATGGAAGGCAGTCTAAATAAAAATAATAAAAATGTATACTGTCTGCATGCGTGAAAAAGTGAATGGGTGCTGTTTGGTTTTAACGATTCGTAAATAAATAGCCGTTTTCTTTAATTCTCCATTATCCATCCACTCAAATCAAACGATGCATGCATCACACATTATTTCTCTCACACACTTACTTTCACTATCATTCCTCCCTGCTTTTAATTTATGGCTTATCATCATCATTGTTATACACTCGTTTTTATAGTAGTGGCGTCCCTTTCCTGTGTATCAGAGTAAAGTGGACCTAGTTTCCATGCACAAGGCTATATCTGCTGTATATATGCACATGGCATATTTTTGGCGCACGCAATCCATTAAAACATTACTTACACATATAACAACAACAACATGTCATAACCATGCTCTGCTTTTACCCTGCCCTTTCTACCGTACACACCAACCACTACCACCTCACCACACCACCACAACCATCAACCGTTTAATATTACACAGGAAAAGCCAAAAATAGCTTTCAACTTGAGTTGTCTGACTGACGACGAGTGAGAGAGTCCTATTCTATGTCGGGTATATTCTTGTTGAGTAGAGAGTCCTTTTGTTCAGTGTGTGCACTTGCACAAAGTAAAAAAAGTATATTGTTTGATTAATTACTCAAGGCCACAGTGTACAGCAAAAAACAACAAATTAAGGCCAATTAATTAATGAATTTGTTATTAGATATTTTCTACTTTACAGTTGTACTAGGTAATTTCCTGCAATTAAAATAGTGGGTATGCACGAAACCTACATTTTTGGCATTTTGATTTTTTACCAGAATTTTTGCTTCGAGTAAGAGCACCAAAGCAATGTCGCTAAAATAGTCAGTAGCAACAGCAGTCTATGTTGAAGCAAATACCTCTTATCGCTTTGCTTTGATACTGCTACACAAAATCCGCCAGCATTCCCCAGTAGGCACTTGAAGTGAATCAACTTGTTTATTACTGCTTTCACCCTCTGATGACCTATTCTTCGAAACAGAAGTAGCTAGTATTGTACACAAGGCGAAACTAACATATTGCATAATAATGTAGTAACATACATACATAAACACTGCGCACGTTTGCGTTTGGTGTAACATGAATACTCAGTCGTAGCAACGTCACTGTCAACCGTAGAATTGTTTTTTAGGAAAGGAATATTTTAGTATTTTAACATGAGGAGTAGCACGATGCAAACATGAACAGCTAATATGTAACATCAATTAATTCCACTATTTTATTCTGCTTCAAGTGACATTGTATGATTGTTTGTCATGTTGTCATTGTCATGTCGGTGGTGGTTGTCGTACGTTACTGGTTGGTAATAAATTCATAACCAGCAAACAACGTTACAAGTACAGAGACCATGTAGACTGTCTGAGTATTGCATGCAGACAATTTTAGAATGATTTGATTTCACAAATACATGCATACTGCCATCACTACGGCATAACCTACATGCATACATTTGCATGATCCGAGTATTTTTTGGAAAGTAGTATTAGATTTTTCACCTGTTGGCAGTATCTTTCGTCACATTTTGAAGTTTAACCCTCACACACAGAATCAATCGAACAGTAGTTTTTCTATTAAAATAAAAATAGCAAACAGATTACTTATCAACAATATTATATCATGTAAATTCTGTGTTTTATCATGTGAAATGGAGCTATGAGGAAACAAGAACATAAATTTTTACTTGACCATACGATTTGATGGAGTGGAATTGAATAGCCTTTTCTAATAGGTAGCATTAGAAAACGATTACAACAATGAATTGATACTAATAACAACGATAGGAGTAATAATCTGTAATCATAAATGATACGTAAGGTAATGTAGTATGATGGAAATGCAAGGCAACTATTATCATTATTACCTATTGTTAATTATTTTATTACGATTTTATTATCACGTCACCGGTCAGCAAACTGGTTATATCGACTAACCAGAAATATGGAAACCAATACGCGTGTCTGATGTAAAAAGGGAGTACATTAAAGTGACGAACATAATAGCATTACATGACAAACCAAAGAGCTAAGAATTAATGAAATATAAGCGCATGAAAAACCTATAATAAATGTATCTTGGCTAATTTATAAACTATTATGTAAGGCAAATTTACTTATGCAAAATGTATTTCCTAAAAACATATTATTAACACTGAACAAGTCTTGCAATGGCTTCACTAATTACATTAATGCATATAACAACAATAATAATAATCTAGTCATCCTCTAACAATACTACGCGTATTAATGCGGTGTTTACCCAAATGTTTTACATTCGCTTTTACTTTTAATATATACAACTGCTTATTAACTCAAAATTCAAAGCTGGAATGCTGGAATTACTATTAGTCCTGCGACAACGATGTTGCTTACCTTCTTTCATGACTTCATACACCCTCCAACAATCTAATTAATAATTAATAAGTCGCGGCAAGAAAGGAAACACCTTTTCAGTTGCAGATCCATTAAAATCGAGGCCCAAACTCTGCAGTTTTGATACAACTAACAAATACCAAAAAGTGTGTCAAAATATACATAGGAGGATCTTGCAGACAATTGTATGAAAATAAATAGATTTATATTTGAAAAAAGTAACCTTAAAAAATTTGCTACAAGGCCTTGTAGATAATAAATGAAAAGCCTAGTACTGTTAGTCAGCGAAAATGTATAATGTAGCAGTTCAGTGAATATAAGAATCAGAGACGAATGTTTTGTACCCACTGTTATCATAAGTTTCTTTTACAAAAAAGAATGAAAAGTCAGACTAAACGGACAGTTTTTATTATGACTGAAAAAGTAACCATGAGATGACCAACATGATTCTGTCTTAAAAAAGCAGGCAACCCTGACTGACCACAAGATGGGTTTTAAACATGCAATAATATTAGTATGTACCCTACATATCACTCCTATGCAGTGTGCAATGCAGTGAACGTGTTGGTGATGGTGGCAGCAGAATTAGAGATAAAAACACATTTATTTTACTTGCCTACATACATTAGGTATTTATAACGATGAATAGATTGCGCTACAGAAGAAAAAATATAACGTCATCATCACCAACATGATCATTAAATTCTCTTTTCTCCTTGACATGCTACTATGCGCAAGGGGAAATGAAAGAAAATGCATACAATGAAATTTAACTTTACGGAAGGGTTATAAAAAATAAAGTAAGTTATTACATGACATGACAAACTGCACTCGATTTCAGGTCTCTCTATATACATTTTTCTATGCAGTTTATGCCAAGATGCCTTTGTGGAAAAAAGCGAAACAAATTCTGCACCAATGCTTTGGTGTAACAAGCAAATTCCAGTATCAAATTCCAACCCTTTTTACCTCCTTTCTTATGTCGTTTGCACTTTCACAGCTTTCCAAATAATTGTTTTTCTCAATTATAACAAATGTGGTAAATTGCAAAATAAAATTCTACTAATGAAGATACACTAATAATGCGTGCAGTACAGTGTTGGTGGTGGTAGTACTGGTGACGATAATGAATTCAAGCATACATTTGCCGTCACTATGATGACAATATCAGTTATCATAAATTTTCTTGTTGGGATACGATGGAATCATGATGATGGAATGGAATGGGTCGAAACAAAGTTTTACAACACTTATAATTATAAACGCGCTGTCGTCTTCATTGTTGCAACAGTTCAGAGGATATAACAATTTCCAAATTGTATGCGGATGGCTTAAGTAATATTAATGATAATTATGACTAGCAAGTTCAAGTTAATAATTGTTTGCAGCCTGTGTGTTCATGAATACCGTAGAGAAATATAGTTGGTAGAATTTTTATTTAGTTTTCATTTTTACTTATGCATTTTTTTCATTTTTTTAATACAAACCAGTGATTATGCTCATAATATTGTTGTTCCTGGCGTTCGTTCAGTAATGATGATGAGCGACAGCATTCTTCTTCTACACTTGTGGATGAAATATTATCCGTATTAAATAGATTCTGATGATCTAATAATCTTCGCCGTTGGAGTAGTGTGTAGTGAGCGAAACAGGTCGTTTGCCTTTGTTCAAAATAATTTTTTAGTTTGAGGTTAAACATGTTTGTAGTGTGAATACAAACGAGAAATAGTGGTACCTATAGAATTTTTTTTGTTTGTCGTTTGATTGTGCCTGTGTGCCTCTTCAACCTTTAACTTGCGCTAAAATAACTCAAAAAGCAAAGCGAAAAAGACAAGGACGCTTTATTTAAAAAGTCAAAAATGTTGTCCACGGTGAACATCAAAACGGATTTGAAAAGGTCAGCCGTAAACATGATCGTTTTTTCTGTAATTATTATAATAATGTATTAATAAGCATATTAATGTGTTCTTGTCCTTTCAATAAGTATACGTAAGAAATGAAACTCTTTTGCTTAACCTTCTACAAACTAATATTAACAGAAATTCTTTTTGATGATGTGTTATTACTGATTTTAATGTCTTTTCTAGTGCGAGGAGAAGAATTTATCGATGTGTGTGTGTTCAGACTGTGTGGCCGTGACTGCCAGAACAAAATGATATCTTGATCCTTTCATATGTACACTTTCTTGTACGTTTGAACTATTAACTTTCCAAAAAAACCTGATTCTTTGGTGGAATGGTAGAGTACAGTATTGCCCATTTTCATAAGCGATAAAAGAAAGAGATGCCACGGTCATAGCAACAATACATAGAAAAGGAAAGTATTACAAAATTGTACGTTTCTAAAGAAGAAAAAAAACAATAATAAAAATAAAACAAGAGCTTAGACTACTGTTTTTGTTTTGTTTGGTTCCTTTTTTTGTTTTAATGACCTTTCATAAAAAGACGAGATGATACGCCGGAAAGGGAAGACCAGTGCAGTACCGGGGTATTTATTGTGAAAAATAAGCATATTTTCTTTTTCATGCACATGAATGCGGTGGTAGTAAGTGGCATTGTCGACTGAAAAAAGAAAACCATAAGAGTACCCGAATGGGATATACAGATAACGCGAAACGTAGCTTTAGACGATATACAAAAGTACAAAAATTGTAAACTTTCTCCCGAGTCGCAAGAACAGCAACATTTTATGACAAGTTGAGATTTTTATGTCTCCTTAATGACGACATTCTGTTTTAACCTCCTTTTCCCTACAATTTGCCGCCATTGCAGTAGCATTGTTGCTGATACTACAAATTCAATATTTGTTGTAGGAGCGGAGACAGATAAAAAATAATTTTCATTTGGAGTGCGTACTTATTTCACTGAAAGTTTGTCGTCATAACCATCCTTGTCATTTTAGTCCTGACTTGACAAGGCAAATTAAATTAAGTGAGAATAAGAAAAGTTAATGCTGCCCTTTAAGTAATACAAAAATAGTACATGCGAATCGATAACGAGATTGGTACGTGATAACGGGCGAATTTTAATGCGCATACTAGTACAATTGATATTACTTACTTTCTATTTCCTTTATTTTGTGAAACGAAATCTTCATTGGTTTACGTTTTGATTGGCATGTCACAAGATGGAGGTTGCAGAGCAGGAGAAACATTCCAACTGGTTGGTGTCATTGCATTTGAATAAATTTAAAAGTGAGATGTAGCAGTATCATAGCGTATGACCATGTCATGTCCAAATTTTTTAATGCAGTAGTCGCGGAACCGCTTTGAAACAGGAGCAGCATCAATGAATAAGGTCGCTTCTTGCATATAAACAAAAAACACTTACTTTGCATAAGACAGGACAGCAAAATTTATGTGTTTTAGAAAAACCAGAGTGAATAACTTATTATTTTTTGTCTTTTTGTCGTGTCTACTGAGTCTTCCGTAGAGTGTGTGCTCAAAAATACTACTACCATTGTCGCTAACTTTTTGCAACAGATGTCATGTGTAAAAAATTGAGAAAAGTCTGAGTAATTTTTTCTAGTTTTGTCTTCCTCTTCTTTTCTTCTTATTTCATCGATTTTTTTCAAGCTTCTGGCAGATTTCTAGTCAATTGCTGCATAATACTGTTGTGTTGGAGTGCATGATGAGCACAAGAGAATACAACTGATTGAGTGTTTTATCTCCGTATCCATGATGTTGTGTACGCAATAGCGTAATCCACTTAACTCCTTTTCTTCACTGCTCTAGCATAACAAGGAAAATAATGAAAAGTTTTCCTATTTGTGTTGTGTTTTTGAGTGTGTGGGATCTTTTTGGATGGATTCCATCCATCCGATGGAAGAATATTTATTATACACGTTGATGTTGTTGTAGAGTCAGTCGCAGACGACTTTATCTACTCAAGTTACACGCTTCTCAACATTGCTATTCTTCAGATTTTAGCACAATCGTCTACAATATTACTTTCTTATCTTTTGTATTTCTTACTACTGTTTAGACCCTCTTTTGGAAAGTAATTGGTTTCTATTTACTAATTCGAAAAGATGTCAATCAATTCTTAATTAAATTAAGTGATGATAATGTTGATTACTTTTGAGTTGGATTACCTTAATAAAGCAGTCACATATTTTGACAGAAAGATGCACCTCAATCATCGTCCAGATCATCAGCAAACATCCTCCTCGTTAACCTGCGAATAATTATAAACGTTTCATGAAACCTGTGAGATGTTTATGAATACCATTGTTGTTGTTGGGTTCGGTTGGTTGCAAATCTTTTGTCGACCGTGTTGTGTAAAGGTCATGAGGTGTCATCAGTCGGTATAATTCTCTTGACAAAGACCATTTGTACGCATCGTCTTGTGATGTTAATGATGCACACTATGTGACATACCAGCTTCCTAAATAGTATGTCTACTTTGCTTTTTTAGCCTGTATAACTCAATTCGCTCAAAGAGAAATACTAGCATTATGGTCATGCACCTTTAAAGTCAAGTCAGACAACTGACTGGTTTTGTGAGTAGAGAGCTATGACGCCTCTCATATATCTTTGCTCTTGATGATGACGAGAGGAACGTCGAATGTTGAAACAAAAAAAAGAATGTGGGAAGACAGGAGGAAAAGGAATTAAGAGAGAAGAGAAATGTAATACTCGAAAGAAATGAAAAGGAGAAACGTATGTATGTTGTTCAGCAATCATGTCTATTTTTAAGGTTCACACACTTGTTTATATCTTGTCTATCTATCTAGTTGTGTGCATGTCTGGCTGACGAGGGAAAGAATGTATCAAAAAGAGAACAAAGATGTTCAGAGAAGGAAAAGAAGAGAGATGGATTAACATATAAAAATGTGTTTTATCAACATCATATTTTTTAGAATGTAACTATGAATCCCTCCAAAACAAGTTAGACATAAAAAATACCGAGAAATGTGGCTGCTATGATAATGGTAGCCGTGGCGTGGAGGAGGAAACTAGGGGAAAAAGAGGTGAGAGGAAGGAAACTTGTCGCGATTAGCTATAATTTCTCCTTGTTTTATCTTGATTTAGCTGCTATACCTAAGTACGTTGCATCTGTTGCCGTCATTTTATTCTTTTTTTGCCTGTCCCCACTTTCCACTTTGAATGGTTAGGAATAGGATATATGAAAAACTTGATATAGGATATATGAAAAACTTGATATAGGATATATGAAAAACTTGATATAGGATATATGAAAAACTTGATATAGGATATATGAGTTTCGCTACTTTTATCTTTGTAGAAGATACTACCAAGTAAACTCTATCGCAAATATAGGTGATTCAAACTTGGTTTTATGTTTACATTCCAGTAGAAAAAAAGTGATATATTGTATAGAGTAGCGGCAGCATGCATCGACCAAATCCAATCTGACCTTCGCAATAAACATGATCATTTACTTCTAGCACACTATATACAATTAGCAGCCATGCTATATTATACTGTCGGTCAGTATGTGCACATGTGCAAATGTGGACGAACGTATAATATTGAATATTTATAAGTTTACATGAACTCATTCTCACTTGGTGAAGTTTCTATTACTACTTCTTCACATCCATTATGGTTTCCTCACTTGACACAAGTTCATAAGAATTACTAATATCTGGTATCTACATAAATGTGGGGTGGGATGTGTATCGACGATCTTTTGTTTTAAAACGCATTTTCTTCTTCCTTTTAATGACTTTCCTTTCTGCGAACCAAATTGACTGACGGACGGATCACAACCATCCGTGTTTTGCCTGATTTACCCAGCACATAAACACGATCATCATCATCCTCACTCCATGAACAAATGGTGTAGTGCTGTCGATGAGTCTATTTTAGCCCGTCATCATTATACTTTTTCATGCTGTGTGTAGACTACTGTATATGTTAAATCTACCGAAACGATATACGTCTCCCCTCACTCCTGATTTTCCAAACAAGAGGAAGAGCTGTGAGAATGGCGAAAAATGTACGGCTTTTGCATATTCAATTGCATGCATACTTACAATTAGAGCAGAGTGTGGTAAGAGAAGAATAGAAAATGCGAGTGGATCTGTTAGTGTGTTGCGACGTCTTGGGATGGGTGAGGAAATGCACATTCTCAAAAGAGAATTCTCTGATCTACCTTGCCACAGTGTTTGTGAATAGCAACTTTGGTGTAACGGTAATAGCATTCAACACGTAATATTACACTAGGCAGAGGAAGCATCATGAATTGTTAGTCATTAGTGTAACATGTTTTTTGTTCCACTTGTTATTTCTTTAACAGTAAAAAGTAATAATTTACAGTGATAATATAATATGATGGAGGCTCGTGTTTGACTGTCGTACCATTTTGATGGACTGGGACGTGGCAATATCTGCAGTAATTCAAATTGTCCATGATTATGATTATTACTTTGCAAGATAATCGAAAGGAAGAATGTTTTTGTGGCGGTGATATTCATTGTTCATGACAATTTTATAAAATTAAGTAGTTGGGTTGGAGTTTAACAAAGGTCAGTGAATTGAAACTAAAACATTTCAGTATTGGCCACTAAACGTAGCCACAAACCGTCCATGCTCTAATTACATATAAACTGTTTCGATTTTTGTAAAAACTTTTCCTTAAGTAAGAGCTTCACTCTTCATGGCTATTAATTACATAGTGATGGCTAGAACCTCTGTTTTCAGTAATGGGTTTCTTATTGTCAGCCTTTCTAACTGTCGATAATGAGCCATAAAACTGACAACTCTAGCTGTTATAAAGAATTTTATGATTTCATCTCAAACAGTTTACATGCGACGTAAACCTAACATTAAGCTGGAATAAAGTGAACAGTGAATGCCTACAATATATTTTAGGAGGCATATTTAATATTGATAACTTTACTTGACTACTAGTACCCCGAACGGAACTAAATAAGAGCACACCCCTACTCCTCCTTCCGCACATAAATAATAATCTACGGCTACTTACTTGAACACTTTACAACGGATAATTATTTTTGAGCAGTGTTGTCATTGTATCATATTAATATCAATATTATAACATAGTCTTCTTATTGCAAGTGAAGTGCTCTCCATTACAAGGAAATTGTAAAAAAAGTGAAAGGGAAATGAGCGTCTAATAAAAGGAAAATTAATATGTTCGAAAGCCAGTGTGTCTAATTTTTTACGGGAAGACCTCTTACTCTTTCGGTATTTATGACGAGTGTGCGAAGGACACTCAAAAGTTTCTTCACATATCTCAGGAGGAACGTCACCTTTTTCATGGACAGAGACACTATCGGCACTTCAGCAACAGTCGAACTTGTTCAGGCCTCGGACAAAAGTTTTCTCGTAGGGGCCAACGACAGTAGGTCGGTCATTATGTATGCTATATTATGTATTAATGAAATAGTTTTTTAAAAAGTATTTTTTTGGCAGGCCTCAAATGGCACATGAGTTTAATACAAGTCGGACGGCAATGTCGACTCGCACATACTATTGAAATACTATTTAACCTTTCTCCTATTTCATTGCAGTAGCGAGTGCGTTAGCATAAAAGGCTTAACGGCAGGACAGGAATCACTATAAAAATAAAACATTTTTGCCATTTTCTCGGTACCTTAACCCTCTGTTTGGTTCACAGGGAACTATATGTGCAAACACTACCGGTTTGTAAAATTAATGATGTTTCTGCGATGATGTTGATTGCGAATGATGCCCTTTTAGGACAAACAGTATATTTTTATTTCGCTGCAGTAATACACGTCAAAATAAAAATGTGCATAGTAAAAACCCATTTTCTTCTGGTTCAGATTGGTTGTCTCTGGTACAACAACGTACCCTTTTCACTGTATGCACATGCATTCGATTCAAAGCTGACTTCTTATTTGCTATATTCACTCAATCAGAATTACAACGTGAAGGATAAGAAGAGAGTGGAAAAGCTCATTTAATCGATATGCGTAAATTTTTAATGAGGGATTAGGCATTTCTTTTTTCTCTCTTTCACTCACTCAGTCAGTTTCTCTGAACTCTATCTATCTCTGGGTATTATTATGTTTTTCTGCAAGGAAATAATATGTAGAATATTAGTGATGTTTACTCGGAATACTTACCTTATGAAGAAAAAGGAGGCCTTTAGAATAGCTCCTTTCTCTTCCTCTGTCCTCTTTCCTCCTCCGCCTCCTTTCTGGGTTTATTTTTTCAACAAAAGCAGTAAACATTCTAAATGTAGTTTTGGCAAGAAACAAGGGGAAAATTGAAAGAAAGTGAGAGATAAAGAATGCTGGTGATAACAATAGAAGAACAATGCGTATGTTTGTGCATGTGTACATTTTATAGAACTGCAATTACTCGGATTGATGATGGTTAATGAGAGCGTGTATCCAGCAGTCTCATCAACAGGATCATCATCACCATCGTCGTCGTCCACAAAACTTTTATGTGTGCGTGTTGTGCATGCATGGTCAACTTTTTATAAACTTTAATAAAAGCAAAGAAGCACCAAGAACTTTTCTTTATCTCCGCTTGCCTCCTTTAAAATGCTACTTTCACAACTATTCCACAAATAAATAGGAGGCTATAAACATTCAAGGCATTAGAGAAGAAGGACGCTGACGAGGAAGGAAAGAAAAAGAGAAAGTAGATGGGAGAGAAAAATAATAGAGCTTTTTTTCTCCAAATAAAGGCAGAAATGTTTATTTTATGCATACCTGTACCATACAGCCAAATACATACACATATTGTAGTAACATGTATATATAGAGAGAAAAAGAGGGAGACGCTAAACAATAAAAATTGTAAAAGAAAAGCTGTTGTATTTGTTGTTATTGTTGTTGTTCTTGTTGGTTCTGGTAGAGTTATTTTTATTTAAGAGGAGAAAAAAATTGTCGAAAAGGTTGTATCATACTCTTTTCCAACAAATTCCCTCAAGTCCCATCACTGTATACTTTGTTTATAGTGTAGCGAAAAGTAAAAGAGTGAACTCACATATTATACGATTTCACCACCGCCGTTGCTACCGCTAACCCAACACATCAGCAAGTCAGTTAAAAGAGGCAGAGGAAAGGAAATTGTTTCAAAGTAGTACTTTTACTTGACTCCCACAAAAATTGTGATACTCATGCCCATCGACCAGTAACTCACCTATATTTTATTATTATTACTATTACAACTACTACGACCACAATATTTCTATCTCAACATGCTTCGATCAACATCGAAAGGGGAACGGGTTAAATGATAGTGCTGTGCTAAGTGCACAGAGCGGCCAAGTCTTCCTGCAAGAGACCTGTCTCTTATTATTACTACTATGTACGCACAGCAAAGTAAGTGCTCAAACAGCTCATGTGTGTATATTTATCACACTATCGTCACTTCATTTTAAAAAAACGGGCAAGAAATAAAATGTACAGTAACCACTGCCGTTCTGTGCTTGTCTCTACAAAATATATTACACTCTACAACATAGTATCATCATACATCGTGCACCTTTTAATTTTCAGTACAGTTGATAAAGAACATTATTATATGGGGCATTGTAGTACATATGCTTTTGTATAGCCAACAACTAATCTTTCTACTCTATTATTTTCCTTGTGAATGCACAAACAAGTATATGTACATACCTACATGGAAAAGCAGCATTCTTCCTCCAAACCCAAATGGACTGCTGCGCGTAATTTTTTATTACCTAGCATGTACATTGCAAAAAATGCTTTCTCCTTAGGAAATACGAAAAAATATGTGGGTATGGGTTTGTAATACGCATACATAATGCACACAATATGAATATGTCCATCCGGTTATTTTCTCCACACAATTTCTTAAAGAAAGGAAGGCATATCCCTTCCGCAGTTGTTCTTACTTTCTACTGCTGCTATACTTCCACTGCTTCTAGTACATAATAATATAATAATGTACTAGTGAGATGCGATCTTATTGTTTATTATGCATGCAACCATTAATATTCATACATGTGTACGTATGTATGTACATTATGTGTTTAAGCATAAAGAAAATTTGAGGGCAAGTATAGCAAAACTACATGGATGGGGCTTTATGGGTGCTATACTACACGCAACAGCAGTCGTACAGATAGAACTCTGCTCAATGACCAACTTGTTTTCGTCTGCCAGTCCAGAAAAGAAAGTGACATTTATATAAGTAATATATATTTGCAGGAGACTAGAGGGAGACAAAATATATGAATGTATGCATATGTACACATTTTACTCGTGTGCACACTTTTACCCAAATGATAATAATAATATGGATTTTTACTATGTCGACTTGTCAGTGTCGCGTGAGAGATGTGATGGTGGTGTACCTATAGTAGCCTGCCACTGCCTATAAATAAAACTATTACTTTTCCCGAGTGTGTACCTCTTTCTCCGTGTATCAATCATGATGTGTACATGGCATCTAAATATGAAAATGTGTGTAGTAGTAAGCGTTTTGAGTGCTAGTATATTTTATGGTTATGTGTCCACATGGCCACGACAAGTACGAGTACTCCTGTACATGACAAGGTTTTGCACACAATGATTTATCGCTCGTTACCAATTACCATCATGCATGTGATATCAATCTTAATAGAAATTATTACAGTTGTGTGGTTGTCGTTGGAGTATCGTAACACAATGATGTGCATGCGCGAGTATATTTATTTTATGTAATATGGGTTCAGGTAAACTTGCGTACCTATAATGTTCTTCGGTGGTACTCAAGTACGGAAGGGAAATCTGATCGTGATAATAGTAAAATGAGTAGTTGGTCAACATAATGTGTATGGAGCATCCTGTGTTGCGAGAATAAAAGCTGTTCTTTAAAAAACAAAGAAATTCGTTGTTTGGTTGTTTGAGTAGGAGGGCTTTTCTTGATTTTCAGCGATACCGACATAGACCGTTAGTATGTTATTAGAGGAAACGTATAATCGCTCTCCGAAATCTAACCAGTAATTGCAGCAATCTCTTTCATGATATGATTATATATGGTATCTAATGAAGACAACAAATTTGTCCTGATACATATCACTCCAAACATAATATGATATTCTTATCGTAATTGTGATTGCTATTTTTAGTACAAATTAGAAAGTGTAATGATTCAAATGATAAAATAGATGTTACACGCATACAGCAGCCTATATGAAAGCATACAAATCGCTTCCGCTTTTATGTAATGCAATGTACATAAAATTGTAATTTATTAAGTAATTAAAAAACTACGTTACTTCCATATTAATAAAAATTTTAAAAATAATAATTGTGTTTTCTCTTTTCTCTTTTCAGGTAAGTATGCAGAATCTTATCCAAAGTAGTTGGGCAGCTTCTTTGGGGCTTATAACCCCTTATGACCGTGTTCTCAAACCCTGGTGAGTGTCATTTCATCTGTGTGTGAGTGCCACTCTTCTTTTCCAGTAAAGTCTTTCTTTACTCCAGGTTATTACAAAAACTTTCCAGAAAAGACTCGACCATACAAATGTCACCTTTCCCAATCCATTCCAGAGTTCATATAGAGCTCAATCTATTTCCTAGTTTCCACAGCTTTTAACCAGTTTTCCTTCTAAGATGAATTGGAAGTAAAACCAATGTCCATATACAATTCCCCGTATTTAGTGCGTACTAATGCTTTTTGTATTTCTCTTGTTATATTTCTATAAGTCCATATATTGAAATAACCCTCAAAATTTGAGTCTCCATGAAAAATATCATGTGTCTCATTTTTACTTTTGAACTATAAAACGACAATACACCAACAAAATATCATCACAAACTCAGTTACCTGCAAAATAACTCAACTATGCAATTCATTCTTCACAATTTTGTTTCATATTAGTAGACAAACAAAATTTCATCCATTTCACCGAAAAGCATAAAATACCAATATCATTGAAAATATCACATACTTGTATTACTTATTTATTTAAATATTTGTTATGTAAATATAATGTTGCACCCACAAATTGCACGTTTCAAACCAATATCCTGATTTGTGCTAAAATGCCAACAAAACACAAAAGAAAATTGGAAACGGTCTCAACTTGAGATCACTTTTATATGTAACATCATCGCGCTACTTACTTTCTGTTCATACGAGTGAAAAGGAAATAACATTTTTAACATGACTGCTCACAACAAAAATGTAAATAAACGCTACGCTTGAATAGAACAATGTACAAAAGTGGTTCCTGCTTTCGTACATATCTTTGTATACTTTATCTGGTTTATTTTAAAACGAATAAATGTTTATGATTATATCAAATGTCGCAAAGTGGCAATAAAAAGGATTACTTACTTGCCAAAAGCAAGTCTGAGAATACTATATTTTTCCATCTATATATGTCCTTTCATATTTTTTATCGTTTTTTCTTCTCCAATTTTGCTTTTTGGATGTTTCGCAAGATACACTTATTGCATGTGCAATAAAAATGATAAAGCTGAATACTTACTTGCTGGAATGTTGAAAAATAAGCGGCTTTACTATTTATTCATTTTTGTAAAAGGAAAAAACGAAGATTTTTTGGCTACTTTTAAAAGTTTAACTAGAATATGGAAATGCATAGAATCTCTATTATACGCTATCTCACCACATACTTTTTGTGGTGGTCGTTTTGGTAAAAAAAATCTTAAAATTATGAAATGATATCTGTGTTGTACTTTGAAGAATCGTCCAAGAAAAATTTGCTACTTTTCGTAAGATTATGTAATACTCTTCTTGGTTTCTGGACAAAAATTTGCGAAACAGTTATATATGCTATGCCTCAATTATAGCTTGATGCGCAACTGAAAAAAAATATTGTGACAGGTAATAAAAATGTGAGTTTCCAACTACTTACTCCTGGTTGCTAAATTATAAGGCGGTTTCAGTAATGATTGAGTGACAACATTTTGAATGTGCCAAAAAGATCAATTCTTTGAGTACGCTCTGTTGATTGGAATCATGCCAACGAAACGGCTGCTCATACTCAGCCGTATTTACTGCTTGCTTTAAACCAATCGAGAGAAAAAGTAATTGCAAAATGTTAATGGAATAATAGGATGCATTACACCCACACCAAATGTACGCGAATGGATACCCCATTTCAGATTATGTTTTGCTACATTTTAAATGTCATTTTATCAACCCATGTTGTCATGGGTACTACTGTTTACTGTATAGACTATTTCATTCTTTGTGTTCTTCGTCCTAAGTCTGAGCATAATGTGAGTAGGTATGTATCTATCTCTGATCGGTTGTCTCGCTTTAAAGTGGAAAATATGGGTCAGCAAATGAAACATGCAAATATGCAGTAGAAATAGAAAATGCAGTTTAGTATGTAAACAGCAGCAGGAAGAGAAAGGATATATGTAGCTAAGCATTAGAGAAAATAATTGGTATTGCTATGCTACAAAGCAATTCCTGTTTTCATTATGAAATGGTGCACGTTACAACTGCCCCTAATAACATTCAAGAGTAGAGCGACAAAACGTGAAATAAGAGGAAGTTACACATTCGGCAACCAAGGTAAAGTTGTAATTGTAACACAGAGACACACTGACTGACTGACTTCACAGCACGAAACCGGGCGAGTTTAACTCCGTCACAAAGCTTTGTTGGCGAGGGTTCGAAACGGAAAATGTTGTGCAATTTTGAGCAGTTGCCAGAGAGCGCCGTCTTTACGCTACCGGCTGGAAAGTTGCTCATTTCCAATATCCCATTCCTTTTTTCTAAATTCATTAAATTGGCCACAGATGGAGTTTCACTCCTCCCGCCTATTTTCTGTGTTGGTCACAACAGAGGCGAAGAGAAGGTTCGATTCCATAACATGTCTAACGAATGTATTTGTATTCCAATTTACTTTATCTCTCGTCTGACTTTCTTCTCAAGGTTGCCTTTCACTTCCAAGGGTCGACGTTTTTGGCTGAGTTTTTTTTCACGACTAGGAAAAAACTAATCCCTCTGGTGCTATACGTCTATCCCTCTCCTGTAATTAATTTTAATGGGGATAATACCCATTGTCTTCGAAATAGTTCACTTCTCCGTATCTACATACATAATACGTACTATTCACTTTTCTCTGTTGGCCCTTCTCCCGAGACATGTGTTTCGCGTAATACAGGAGGAATAGTTCATTTGCATTTGAATTTGCAAGGGAAGAACTTTATGAAAGAAAACGAATGTGCTTCTCTTTTTTCGGTTGTTTGGCTATTGTTGAGCAAAGGAAAAGTTCGCCTTTATATTTGTACGCGATACAAGAAAAAGGGGGTACGTCACCTTTTTAGGAAATTACACTGCAGCAGTCTTCCTCTTTCTACTTGTTTGCTTTAATGTATCCTCCGTTGCGTTGTTGCTCTCTTGTCCCTATTCACAACAAGTTTGCAGGGAAAGGGAAACTACTTTCTTCGTCCTTGATGCTATTGTTATTGTTCTCGCTTTAGAGGTGCCGTATGCATACTTGCTTATTTTGAGACGAAGGGACGGGAAAACAGGAAAAATTTGCATTTTGATTGTAAAGTGACAAGGAATGATGATGATGGTCTTGGTAAGGTTCCACCGCCTGTTGTATCCATGTACACAGGCATGCTGACTGTCAAGAATTCCTTACGAACACAACATAACGTGGCGCAATGACGTTTTGCTAGCTTCCTCTCTATTCCTATTGAGAGTAATAAAAAATATGGCGATATGGCGACGATGACGATAGGAGAGACCATCAAAAATTTATGATCATTAAGATGGCTAGAACGAATTATGTTGATGATCATCAAAGAAACATTGCACTGTGGCAGTACAGTGTGCTGTGCATCCGTCCACATTACGTCTTCGCTATATCGCTTACTATATAGTACGGCATTGCCAACATCCCTATTATCATATTATCTAGACATTTTCGGTTGTTATTCCAACAGAGGGTTTTGAACGAGTCACCATAGGTACATTCAAAAGTATTATAAAAGAAACTTCACGTTTATTGACGTTCAGACCAAAAGTGTAAGCTTTTTTAAGCAGCTGCATTTCCTTTTTTACTGAATAATTTTGCAAATACAGAGGCAATTTTTATCAGCAAAGTGTGTATAGTTATCTGAGTACAGTTTTCATTATCCAATACATGATGTTATTAGGATCACCATAAATATATGCTGATAAGGGAAAACAAAAATTAGTTTGATTATTATGGCATGAAACGCCCTCACAATGGAATGAATGTTTTTCAGGGTGACTACTGATGATTTTATTGTATAACCACAAACTAAGGGTTACAGAACAATTGCTGTTCCTTCCGATATATTAAATTATTTAATGTAGCATGATAAACATAGCATGAATATTATTAGCATAATACTTAATTTTTTCTTCACAGCATAAGAATTTCGCAGATAGTAACCATTGGTTTGTAAATACTTTTGGGCAGCGCAACGCAGTTGCCTGATCTCTAGCAGTTCTCATGTCTGGCTTTCACAAAAAGTTGAATTTGGCCTTGTCGACTCATTCCTCATTTAATTTTCTCCAAGTTGCTCCGTTGATACCTAACATTTTATTGGGTTGTACTTCTGTTATGTCATAATATTATCATGAAGCAAAATAATAGTAACATTTGAAATGAATGGTGATAGAGGGAATAAAATTAAACGGGTAAAATGAAATGCATTTTTCTAAACATGTAGCTGTGGTGACCGCGGAGAAAATCCATTTTACTCGATTTTTTCGGCTTTCTTTGTGACAGTCTCCATGAAAATAGGAAGAAAGATCACTAAAAGAGCCAGATACCAGCAGCTATGTTCACATCGTAAAAATAAATAAGAAGTGGCTGCCGGCTGACTGCTGTGTAAAAGTATAAACGTCCTCCCCAGCGATTGTTTATCCAATCTCACGTCATCATCATCGAAAGCAATGGAATGTGAGTTTATTTAAATTCGCAGATTTTCTCTGTGACAACTTTGCCTTGGTTTTGTATGAGCTAACTTGGCAATGAATGGCTAAACATATGCCATACGAGAGTGCTTGAGAGGATGCAGTTTCGAGGAAAGTATTCGTGTTATGATTATTACTTGAGTAAGATGGGAATAAAAATGATCATCAAGATGACAATATTGTGAAAACGATGAGCACATATGGCTTTAAAAAGGATTGAAAGGAGAGAGCAGCCCGTATCTGATACTTGAACATTGCCTGGATAGTCATTTGCAATTCAACATGGAAGGCGGTTATATGAGTCACAATTTTATTTGAATTCATTTCTCTTTGCAAGACCAAAAGAAACCATGAGAATGGGGAATGCAAGTATTCGGTAGAAAAATCTAGTCAAGGACGTTCATTAAAAATAATAATGATAATAATAATAATTCGTTATTTTGGTTCAAAATCAGGAAACATACAAACGAACTAATCCGCACAGGTTTGTTCCCTCCTCCTCTTCCTCCAACGAACTATTGTCAGTTTCTGCTCTCACAGCAAATAAATTGGAGGAGAGAAAAGTGGCCGAGAGATAAAAGAATGAAATTGGCACAATTTTCGGGACTTCTCCAAGAGTGAGTAGTAAAGTGGAGTAAGCTGCACTTAGCGATGAGCTGCACAGATAATAATGAGCGAGAAAATCAGTGTGGCATATAATAATACGTATTACGAAATATCATTATGTAGAAGCATAATAATAATCTAGTACGCGCAGGAATATTATAAAAGAACAAGCATCGTGTTCTATGCCGCTTATTTCTGAACTGGTTGAGAAGAATAGGAATGTTTTCAGATAAGAACTTGCTCAATTATAAGAATAGGCGAGAAAGGGAGGAAGAGTAAAAATTCTAAAAATAGAATGAATGCGATTGTTATCATGAGCATGATGATCATCAGAAGGACGAATAGGAACAAAAAGGAAGAGCAGCACAGCAGCATCATGATCAGCAGCAATGCAACTCGAATTGAACACTCGCTGCCACTTTCCACAAAATTCCTTCTTTTCCCTATCATCACACCCCAAAACAAGAAAGTTTTGTGTTATTTTTGGGAAGGTTCGGTTCATCTGCTTGAACAGCTTCTATTAAAAACGGCAAGAAGGAAAAGGAGAGTGATCAGAGACTTGTATTCCCAGCAGTGTGGTTTCTGCATTGTTCACACAGGAAGAAAAGGAGAGGAAAATACAGGAAAGCATCTCCTCCATCTCATTTCTCAAGAGTCATTGGTTTCCCGTTGATTTGATGATTTGTGCCCACCTCGATTTTCCCCGGGTATAAATCTAACCGTTTATTATTATACATGCATATCTCTACATACGTGCATGGATGGTCGGTGAGGGAAGAGTGACTGGAGAGGATGAGAAAGACAGGAAGGAAGGAAGGAAAGGATAAAAAGGAGGAAAATAAAATGTTAACGAGAGGATATAGTAATAGAGCCATGCACAAAAACTGGATCCCATCCTCTTCATTTTATTTGTTCGCTTTTACTTCTGCTCTTTCTCATTCTTACTTCTCAACATCATCCTTTCTCATCTTCTATCCATCCCTCAACTTATTTATATCACACCACAAGAAAACCACCAGCACCATCCTTCCGACAACTTCCACTTTTTCCTTTTTCTCTCTCCGGATGGATATGGATGCACGCTTGACTAAGCTCAGTCAGCACATTGCTTTCTCTCTCACTCTTACTGATTTTTCTTTTCTTTTTTACCACAGAGCCACTTTCTGTTTACCACAGGACTCCGTATACCATAAGTTTTTCCATACTTTTGCAGAGCAAAAAGAGCAAAAAAAATAAAACTTTTTTGTCGTCTTAGCAAACACGAGTAAATGTGGCAGGGTTGCTAGCAAATGGGGAAAAGGAGAAGTATTTGAACTTGCTGTTTTCTCACATATTTTTTTATGATTTTCTGATCTGATTGTGAGTTTGTATATGTGCTCCCCTTCACTTCACACGAAAGAAAATTCATGTTGCTAGTCAACGTCGTTATCATTGCTGTAAAGAGAGAGAGAGAGAGAGAGATAACGGATTTTGTAACATAAACACCAAGCGTAAGAAATCAACGATGATGGATAGACGGATGATGAAAGTAGTGAATTGGATTTTCTTAGAGAAAGCTGTAGAGAAATGATGATGATTTCCCCTGGAGTAAACAGGAATAAAAGAATGATTGGATGATGACTAAGTGAGTGACAGATTGCTTGTTGGCTTTTTGACCTGTCCGTTACGATAAAGGGTCAAAAGTGGTTGGCTGCTTGTTAGGCTTGAACACGCGTCGTGTTTCATTCCAAATGAGTACACGTGAAAGGAACAAAAAAAAGATGAAAGAGAGATGTAATTTAAAGGAACCTGATCAGGGTGATGAGAAAAAGAAAACAAACAGGAGATACAGAGGTACAGAGAAGCAATGGTGATAGAAGTAATGAGTATGAAAAATATAGACATTGTTCGTAAAGTCACGTCGAATAAATACCTCGGTTCTGCTTCCCTCTGGCACGTTGATTTTGTTGGTGCTTTTGTTTTTGATGATGACAATGAGGATTATTGAGGATGCTACTGTCAGCGAGAAAATGAATGAATTGGATTATCAGATGATCCTGGTGTGGTAAGCTGGAATGATAAACTCCAGAAAAGACGGTATATCAAGCAGTGGGTGTAATAATCAGTTCAAAAAGCTTGCCAAAGTTTTGCTTGGAAAAGAGCAGTTAACACTAACAATGATTAATATTAACACAAAAGTTTATGGGGCAACGGTAGAGACTAGATTAAAAATCTGGCTATTGCAAAACCCCTCATGTAAAACGCAAAAGTCAGGTAGGGTAAATGGGCAAACCACTCTCTATCTAACTATTGTTTTGTTTATAGTGTAAACTTCAACAAGGGAGCAGTTTTCATGAAAGATAAATGCATTTTAGAACGTACCCAACAAAGCACCACAAAAGAAGCAACAACGTTCTTGCTTCGCGCATAATGCTTATTATGAAGTATAAAATGGCTTATCATGAGAAGCTGTTCCTTTGCCTTTTCCCTGTGAACATTGTTCTTTTGCTGCGTTATGAACTTAACATGGTGGACGCATGAGAGGAAACCGAAATGAAATTAGAATTTCATGCAACTGCAATAAAATAGAAATAAAATTATAATCTCGGAATGGCATCTCGTTAATTTCATTCTGAATCCACAGCAAAAAAGTTTCTGGTTAAATGGGTGGTATAAATGAGCGGGGACTACGCTAAGTATTTTCAAAGCATTTGACTTTATGGACAAGGCAAGGGAGAGAAAGGTCAGGTTATACTATTATGACAATAACGCGGTGTTGCTCCTGTTGCGAGGCTGATGATCCTTGGCAAGTTTTATTTGTGTTTAAGTATGGTAATGGTATTGACTGTGGTGATATGTATTGTTGATCGTGTTGATATGCTCTACAATATGCACACAAAATCACTGGTGAAGAGTGATAGCGAGCAGGTTTTGTTAAAATTTCCCTCAGTAATGCCACTTACAATGATGATGAAGATTTTAATGATGCGTTATTGTTCTTGATTCTCTATCCTCAGTGAGGATTCCGCACTGTTTCTATTTCTCTTGCACTGTTGTTGAAACCAATTACTGATGGAGAAAGTAAAACAAGAAGTATTACTTTACGTATTTAGTCAGTATATTCAAGGAAAGTAGAAAAGACAAATCTAGAACAAGTAATTGCCTGCTATTAAAATATTCAGTTGTATCTACGATATCAGACTGGAATGATGATGAACATCATGAAACTTTCTACTGGATGGTTGAACGGATTAGATCTTGTTGAATAGATTCTTATGGAAAATTCGGGCACATGCATTCACGCGAAAAAATAGCAGGGCATTTTATTGATTTTTCACAAGATTCTTTCCCTTTCGTACAGTTCATAATACACCTCAGTCACTGAACGCAAACTGATTTTGTGTATTTCATGAAAGGTAATAAATGCAACAATCGAAGCTTATGGCGGCTGAATCGAACATAGCGATGGAAAAATATCAATAAATTACTCAGCATTCCATGCACACTCACATGAGTCATTTCATCCAAATAGAAACGCCACATTGACCATTTTATGCTCTCATGCATTTATCCTTTCCCTTAATATATTCCACTATACTGTAGAAATAACGTGGAGAAACATTCATAAAAACTGCTGAATAAAATTTTACCCCAGTCGAAATAAATCAACATAAAATAATTCAGGGGCATCAGTAAGCGTACCAATTAATTCTTTAAAAATTTGGCAAGGAAACTAAAACTACCCTTTTTGAATTGTAGTATGCTTATCCTCGTCTCCAGTTCTCACCCCTGGTCCTTATTTCTTGAAAAATATGAATCGATCCTTTTATACTCACCATCAGTCAGTTCAGGTTAGTCTCCATATCAGATTGCTTAGCTTAGCTTACTTTTCTTACGGATCAAGAAATACCATTATCTTTTGAATCCTGCATTCTATAAATAGACCGCTTGATATTTACTATATCAACATTGGATACTGTTTGTTAGCCGTTTGTAGTAGTTTCACAACTTGTTTTGTACTCACACAATGTCTCCCAGTAAGAACGAATAAATGGCGAAAGAGATTCTGCCGTTTTCTTTCTTTTCCATCACTTGATCCCATTGTCAGTCAGTTTTTCACTCAAAGTCTTGTCTTGCGTTGTTGTTGATGCTGGTCCACTGTACTGGAGTTATAAAGAGATGAAAAGAAGTAGAGTCTGAGATAATGGATGGGTAGCAAGAATGGACGGATGGATGGATGGTGGGTCGGATACAACACACATGTTCATTGTTCACACACATCCCACGAAACACTCCTTCTTTCACTCTTTCTCTTCCATCATCTTGGGAAAAGGAATTAAACGTGTGTGCAAGTAAGACAGGCTCTAAGCATGAAATATGAAATCATATGAATGATGATACGAGGCATACACGTGTTTTCTGATGTACTAAATCATCAGCAACTTTAGTAGACGATTCCAGTGTACTGTAATTCCATGTACTACTCTGGAAATAACGATATGATACCGATTGTTGATTGTGCATTTAATGTGCCATTCGAGTTTTCCATTTACATTTAACCCTAACTCTTATTGTGCGGTGCAGCCGAACTGTGGCTGCATTTACGTAATGAAAAGAATGATCCCTGAGTGACTTGAGAAGCCACATGATTTCGGCGTTATCCTTTCTTCTACTTTGTTCTTCTGACTACTCACTCTTTCTGGAAACAAAAAATGAGACTAGTAGTATAGTATCAGTAAACGTAGACAGGAAAGCGAATAGAAGATTTGTATGTGTTTGTGGTTTAGGACACAATTTTTGTGTTAGTCATTAATATTTAAATAAGTTGATGATGGCGATAGCGGCGATGATGGTGAAAGTGAAAAGGGAGAATGCAAATGTGGAAGTGATGGTGGTGGTGGTGGCATGCGGTTCCTAGGTTATATTCGATGAACAGAGATAAGAATGTGGAATGGGAAATATAGTGAGCTGGTATTCCATCATTTTATATTGTGTATTTTCTTTGCAACGGCAAGAAAGAGAGTAGGAAAGCGCGCCGTCACTAATATTACCAAACGACGAAGAAACATTCAGCTTCGCTAAAACCTGTCTTCTTCATCATCGCTTTGCTTGTTCCTCTTGTACTCACAGTAGGATAGTAGGACAAGGAGAAGATGAAATCTCCATTTCATTCTCCATTCTACTTCTTCTGGTTTCACGCACACTGAGCAGCTAACAAACCTTAAAGAAAAGAGATGGGAAAGGAGAAAAGAAGAGAGAATAAAAGCGATTCAACAACTCACCTCTCTCTCTCAGCTCATTCATTCATTCATAAAGAGAGTGGGAGAGAAAAACCACACACTTGAGAAAAGTAAGCGAAGTGATGTATGCAGATATCTTAATCATCTTGTACACTACTTCTCTTTCCCTATTAGCACATGTGTAAAATAAGTAGTCTAAGCTAAAACGCTTGTAGAGGTAGTGAAAGGTAAAGTGGTGTGGCAATTCTCTCCGAGAAGTTTTTCACTTTACTGGACACACATGGCTTTCCAATGTAGCGACTGTCTGGATAAATAAGAGAAAGTGCGAGAGGTTTCGTTTGGTTTGCTTCTTCAAGCTGAAATGGCGTGATTCCTGAAGTCAAGAATAAGAAGTGGGCGAAAAAGATCGAACATGCTTTTGATCCTACTATTATGGCCTCCTAGTATGTCCATGTACCTATCAATTTCCTCTATATTTTACTGTTTCCATTCTTTCCTGTCACGAAAGTAAAAACAGCTTTAATCGCAATGCACTATCATTTAGAATTGTCATGGTAATTTTTTGTTGAGTGGAGTGGATTGAAGTGTTAAAAATGGCGAAGATTAAATAATCTGGTTGTGCCAAGTCTCTTTCCATGATTGGTGTTCATTGTTTCCCATTCCTCTAGCCATAACGTAATGCTTGATGGTTTCCAAAGGTCCATTATTGTTAGGCAAGGACATCTAGGTTGTACTAGCGATTGGTAGTTTGGTATTTAATCTTGAATGTGTAAAACCTATTCTTCAACATTTTACACGACATGTCATATGAATATGTCCAACACTCTGAGTGGGCGGATGTTCACGTCTGCACTAACATGTATAATTATAAGACAATAGTACTTGGTTCAAAGTCCTAACTTCTACTTGGTGAAATCTAGTGGTTTACTACGTCCGTTAATTTGGTCACCTTAATGCTTTCAACCTGCCGTCCATACGACCACATCACGCAACTCTGCATTTATTCTAACTAAACTGGTCGGATTTCCACATCCTTGGATTTTTCTATCTGAGGCGGAACGTTCACTAAAATCAAGATCCTCGCAAGCACTCTCTTTGCAGAATGACAACTTGCAATACCGCTAAAAAGAAAAAAAATGCTCTTTTCTCTTTAGTTTGAATTTTGCTTTCCTTCTAAATCTCAGCTCACGTCTTCTTGTTACATGAATTGCATTATGCTAATTTTATCTCCATATCTATATGACGCAACTGCCATCTTATCTTCTGAGAAATACATATTCAATGTGAATACTAGCACGACTTTTTGTCATTTTTCACGACAACACGTAGAAATGGTTCTCATCGTTGATTCTTTTAGACTTCGACTTGGATTATCATATTGAGGGGAACAATCACAATAAGAGCAAATTATGGTTTTTAAAATCAATGTCATAAATATGTACATAAATACTTCGTATTGTTGTTACAGTTGTACAAGATAAAATGGTACAATATATGGTGTATGATGAGTCAGTTAAATAACTTGGTTTGATGAATTGGTAGCAACAAAGTTTTCCCGTCTTTTCTTTAGAATGTACTTTAGAATGATCAGCAAGCCTAAGAGAATTGTAACAGGGAAAGCTAGGTCCATTATGATGAGGCTAAAAGCATTTTTGTAACTCTCATCCCTTTCCATACTTTTTTCAATCAGTCAGTCATTCAGGGATTGGAACATGAGAAGAAAAGTACATAAACATATATAAGAGCATGTCCAAGTCATTCAATTGCATTCACACTGACAATATTTCTCGTGCAAATTTACAAATTTACTTTTCAATTCTGATTTCGTTATGATGATGTTGGTAGTCTTTCTGACTTTCTGTGGTATTCCTAGAGTATTGCTAGTTATAAGTTATAAACCTGCATTTTCTATATACAATACTTATAATACCTTGTACATCAAAAGACCATTGCACTGTGAAGCTGTTACGTAAAAGCTCGCAAATGTAACTCGCGGAATACGAAAAGTAAAGGAGAGTGGAGGAATCATAGTAAGGAGAGGGGAGCTCAACCTTAGCAAACCGCCGTCATAGTCAAACACTTCTCTCGAGCTCTTTCTCCATCGCCGCCGCCACCAGCACCACTAGCACCGTTCTCCTCTGTTTTCTCACTCACTTCACTCACCCAGTCAGTTTCAATGAGGACAAGATGAGGAGTAGTGGTAGTATTTTGTAGTGGAGTTGTGTTTGTGCTGTTGCTGCTCTCTCTTTTCATCCTCACTATAAAATTTACTTTGCTACAACAACAGCGGTATGAAAAGGACAAAAATTGAAGACATCCTGCTACGAAATTCCATCACACACTATTATTACTGCGGTTAACAATTCGGCTTTGGGAATAAAAGAAAAGCAGTGTTCAGGTTCTCTTTTTCGGAAAATTTTGGAAAAATGCAACGACCGACGAAGATTTCTTGCTGTATGCATGCTTTCACTCGCCCACGAATCGAAACGAATTTTATTCATCGATAATTGTTGACCAATTTTCCGTTGTTCTACTTTATGTATAATGGCAGTGATTTGGATTGTGAGAATGTAATGACCAAGTAATTAGTTATAAGCAACGTGTTCCTCATGTCTAATTAATGTGAGCCACAAGCTCATCTTTCCTTATTCCGAAAGTTATTTCATGTCTATTAACAAATTTTCCGGAAGTTTAAGCAGCTCAAACTCTACCTCACCTCCAACTCAGAATCATCACCGTCTGTTCTTCCATTATTTGCTTCGTTTCTGATTTTAATTGATTAACCGTCGTCCTCTTGAGGGCAATTTATAAAATAAAATTACTACTCTGCTTACCGTGTCATCAACCTCTAAAGATATGTTTATTTCCATACCCTTTTGCAAGGCTAATAAGAGAGCCACTTATATTTAACATCAGACACAAAGTGTGTCTTTCTTTCTCCTTTTTTGTTGGGGAAAGGTGGACCCATGTGCTTCAGTTTATGCAGTTCTAGTTCTGTATCTGCCACAACACTCACCGAAACCATTTTTACTACAAGTTATGCTTGTGCAAGTGTATCATCATCATCTTGTGCTGTGTGGCCATCCGATTCTCCAAAAAAAACTTACTCTGTCCATACAAGAAAACAAACGGAATGGAAAAGAGCGGCGAAGTAGATATGGGAAAAATCCAAGTCGTTCTCGATGTCCTTCCCAAAATATAGAAATTCTCCCTTTTTTCTTATGTCGCTATTCTCGAGTATCCTCTACCACATTAGTTGCAAAAAATCTCAAAACTGAATCAACATTAGGAATGGCACAACAACTGCAGGCAGTGCACAGTATCTCCAATAAAATATAAACCTGACAAGCATCTTATTTACCGTTTTATTGTCACTTTTCTCTGCTTTCTTTCCCTTCTTTAAGGGAGACAGGAGCGAGGACATCTGTTTACACACATATATTACTAGTCTTTTCTTTTCTGTTGGACTGCTGCTGCAGTTGTTATTGCTGACAGACAGCATGCCGATTGTCCAATTTACACTTGTGGCTTAAGTTTTCTGTCACTTGGCTACGTTTTGCTCCTTTGGAAAACAAGTATCTGTGTGTTAATTTTTTTCTAACCTTAGTGTTCCGCAAAAAGGGAACATTAGTGTGTAGAAATATTTAGTGCAAAAGTTGTCCTGTCGCCAATTTACATATTACTTAAAATGTGTTTTATCATCGCTGCCAACGACGATAGTGATTGTGACGACGACGATAAATTAAGTAGTATCCTCAATGCTCGAAACAGAACGGTTTACCTTATCTTGAAAATATTTATGAACTCACAAAACAAAGAAGGTTAAAGGGCCTTTAATTTAAAATGGTTAACACACATGAATGACACAATTTAAAATTGCAATTGACAGCATTTGCTTTTTCATGATACTAAGTTATGCTCCATCTCATTAATTAACATTAACTTAACATAGTTTACTAGTGTGAGTACAATGTAAACGTTGTTATAGAAGATTCGTTTACAGTCTTTGTGCATGAGTTTAAAGAAAGGGTTATGTATAAATGGACGAACGGTTTCTGTTCCGAGAAATCATAATCCTTATCAGAATAATATAAGGTTTTACCTCAGTGGAAAAATGTACAAATAACTTGAAATAAGGATAGAAGCATTCATTCGAACGAACAGAATGTTTCCTAGTCCAACCTTATGCAATATGTATGAACAAAGATTCAAATAGTAATTTCTTAGGATTCCCTTCTTCAATGTGGCATAGTAAACACGAAGCTATGACCAAACATGACATGGTTGAATTCATTGTACATACATATGTATATCTACTTTATGGACACTGTTAGTGGCATGGTTTTGCAGGTGTCGGAGTAGAAAACATTCGGTTTATTCGAATGGGGCTAGTGGTTTGACCTGTAAGAAGTTTATAATAACCTCTCTTGCTTAATATTTTCCAATTGGTCTGTAAAGGATAATGATTTGTCGAAGTAGGAAACGTCTGACCACAAACAGATACCATAGAAAGGAGAGTAAAAGGAAAGCAATTCGTGTAATCTTCCCATTTCAGATCCTGCTGTATGTTGTAATTTGGGTCTACGGTGCGGATCTCGAAAAATAAATCCCGAACGGAGAACAGGTCGAAGTTGAGAAAGCCGATAAACATAGACCGAAAAAATGAGGAGAAAAGACCGAATTTTTTAATTTTCAAATCTTTATTATATATACATATAAGTCCACCTCCAGTTCAATACAAAGCTGAACAAGTCCAATTAAAATTAATTACTGTAA
>JAHZMV010005904.1:0-24311 GCA_027743765.1 Coecobrya sp. COE2
TACGTAAACAGGCCACTACAGTTCTGGAAAAGAATTTTGTGGTGTGGCAAGACATAAATTAACCTTTTTGGTTTGGATGGACGCCAGAAAGTTCGGCGGAGGGCCAAGGAATCCTTAAAATTATCGAACATCTGTCCAACCGTTAAGCATAGTGGTAGGTGGCTGTTGCTGTGGGGGTGCATGTCAGCCACAGGAGCCGGTTAACTTGAGTTTACTGACCGGATTATGAACATCGACTACTATATCAACATTTTGATGAGAAATCTGCGTCCAGGAGCACCTTAAACGACAATTGCCTCGGTGCGGTGCTAGTGGGAAACACACTTTTAAAGAAGCCATAGTTCGAGATTGGCAGGTCATCAACCCGGAAGTGACTTCCAAACTTGTTTTTTCAATGACCAGACGCCTGGAAACCTTAATCGCAGTCAACGGAGGCCAAACAAAATATTCATATGGCTAAACTAAGCAACGATTAACTAATGATTAAATGATTGAGTTAATAGAACAATATTAACGAATAATTTTGCACCACAAAAATGTGGGTTTTTTCCTTAGTTGGTGTACAATTAAAAATTAAATTGATTAATTATATCTGTTCTTGGCTTCAAAATATACGTAACTAAATGTATTTTAATAATAAATTTTACAAAATGCAAAAATGAATTGTTATTTCTGCTTTATACCATTTTGAAATCCGGATGCCAGTGATAACGAATAATAAAGTGCTATACTGTATGCGGTAATGGTAATGGCAACGTTTGACACATATATTCAAATTTTCGGTTGCCTTCCGCTTGTTTGCATGTGTCACACATACAGCCGCGATTTACTCAGATGTAGGTGGTCTAAAGGAAGAACTCATGACTGGAGTATGCACTCTAAATCCGAGAATCCCTTTTCAAGCTTTGAGTACAAGGTATGGAAACGACAGGTGAAGGCACAAAGTTCAATATCATTGCATTATGGATCGGCTGTCTTTGATGATGTAACGCCAAGAAAGTTTTGGCAGAATATATTTGACTATTCAGTAAATCTTATTCTTATTTGCCAATAACTTGAATTAAAATAAATAACTATTACAAGCTCAGAATTATTTTGCGGTTAGGTGAAACTGGTGTAAAATGTATAGCGAAAGAAACCATAATATATAACATATTATGTAAATCTCGTTACGCAAATTATGTTGCATTATACTTGCGTATGTAGATGAATATCGGTATATGTAAACAGTATATGTTAGTCGATAGCAATTTGTTTTATTTTACTTGATTGATAAATTATTAGAAACAGAAAACCCTTTACTACTATACGCACTGTAGTATTTTATTTGTCGGTAGGTTCATTGGTAGCATATGTAACATTTAAGTAAAATATTAAACTTGCCCACGTTTATGATGTAGATAGATATTTTTATTATGAATATTTTATATGATTTCTGGTGTAAATAGTTCGGTTCCAGTTCCAAGATTTAAAAAAAATTATTCTGGTAGATACTGTATTGGCTTAAGTACCTAATGAGTGTTTTAAATGCCGTTTAGCAAAACCTTTAGAATTGTTGCGACTGCCTTCATATGAAGTACGTCCATATGCATATGATGAAAGGATACTACAACCAACTCAAATGAAATGATTAAAATAAATTGAATTTTCGTAATCAAAACTATATCAACATGTAATCCTTTCCAAATGTTCGTGTATAGAGATCTCTTACATATGTTCAAGCACAATTACGATTTATGATAAATATTGTTTAGGTTGTCGGACACAGATAATCATTTTGTATACATAAAACCGTATTGTTAATTTATTTTCGATGAGTTCATCATTGCTATTTATTACTACAATATATTATTCTAGTCGGTTAAATTATATGTACGTAATCATATTAAATGTGGTAAGTATTATTCTCAATTAAAATGTACAGGGACATGATGTAGACTTTCTGTATTTGAATCAAAAATCACTGGAATAAAAATCATAAACATTAATTATTAAATTCATTCTGGCATTAAAACCTCATAAACGATCATTCTCTTAAAGCAACCTGAATTCTTTAATTGTTGGTATGCATAAGGAATTTGGATATGATTTTCCGCTTTAATGACTTTAGTCGGGAAATAAACTTGCCAATAAACTGTATTTAGCATTAAAAACATTTCCCCAATCAGGATTATGGATCACAATCAATTTACCACAACATATTTAACAATCAAAAGCTATTATTACCACTGATTTTATTTCGCTTAAAATTTGGAGACAAATGGTGGGACCTATTTACTCCTACAGAGTAACGCAACGGTAAATTTCGTTTTATTGATGTTGGATGATTTGCTTTGTACTTAATAAAGCCAAGTTTGTTGATAGATTTGGAATCGCTAACGCAATCCAGTTTTCGAAAACTGAAGCTTCCGACTCCACGTTAAGATCAGGAACCAATCGCAAATAGCGGTTAATTTTTTCTGATGAAAACCATGTCAATATCTTTATGTATCCAGATAGACCTAAGTCTATGTAATCATATACTGTCGTCAATCCTTTTAAACAGTTGGCAGGTTCATATTTGATTAAAATAATCTCTTCTCAATTATTGGTGGAAATCATTGGAAATTAATAAAAGAATCTACATGAAGGCATTGAATAGAGAGTTAAAATTCCTTTTCAACTTTGTTTATATTAAAAGGATTTACATATTCCCTTCCAACCATCCTAAAACACTACAGATCACAATATTAGGAAATCATTTAAAATAAGTTCCACTTTCAATTACCATACCTTCTGGCATCTGGTTACATGCCCATATAAAATTATGAGAACTCGTATACGTGTTGTCCTAAAATATGTATATAGCAATGCATTTAACTATGGGGCTTTATTTTAGTAATACAGTTAACAGCATTACTTTTTACTTATCAACTATGTCCATCTTATTATACATGGTCACCAAAGTAACTCCCCTAAAATAAGATAATTTTTGCCTCTATAAAAGAAGGCATTATCCTGGTCATGATAGCTTTACTTTAAAATACAATATCTCTTTCTGATAGTTTGAGTTTTGAAATAAAATATGAGTTGGCACTTTTAAAAAATATGGGACTTCGAATTGCCGTCCATTTAATAGAGACTTTTATCGTTTCCTTTCAATTACCTAGTGGTAACATAATGAATGATATCAACTTTTAAGTAATTGTTCTGTTGGTCATAATGGGCGGAAAAAGGTAAGTGGTAGCTCATTTTAAAGCCGAATCTCTACACTATCGTTCACCAATCGGCTGACTTTCTAGATTTCTTTACATAAGAATAAGTGAGGCGGACATTAGGCGTGCGACGATTGTTCACCATCATCGCCATGGGAAGACAAAGAGGGAAAATATTCAAATTTTAAAAACTTCGGGAATCGGAAGGCAACGCATCCACCGCACAGTTAAGTGAAGCCAGGATACTGGTAGCATCGAAAAAAGTAAAAGACGAGGACGTGCACGTACCGCTCGTATTCCTGCCAAGATTAAGGTACTACTAGAACGGATTCGGAGAAATCCACGCCAACCTCAGCGAAAGTTGGCATTACAACTGGAAACATTGAGCCGGACTGTAAACCGGGCCTTACGACATAACGTGGGACTCAAGGCTTTATAAAAATCTATTTGTCATTTACTGACCATCGACCAGAAGACAAGCATACTAGAAAGAATCAAAAGTCTGTTACGCCGGCACGGGGACGAAAGGGCAAAAGGATACCCTTCACTGACGAAAAGATTTTTATCGTTAAGGCCTCTGGCAACAAGTAAACAGACCGGAAATATGCTTCCTCGTCCTCTGGGATCTCCCAGGCGAAGCGGCGAGTTTAGAATATTCATCATCCAGGAAATGTGATGGTTTGGGCCGGGGTAACCTGAAACGGCAAGATTATCCTATATTTTGTGGAGAAAGAGGTGAAAGTCAGTGCGAAGATCTATCTGAGCGACATACGGATTCCTAGTGAAATCCCTTACTAGAGCACTCTTCAACGGAGGATATTGGGCTTCCATCAAGACTCGGCTCCAGCTAACAAAACCAAAGTTCTCCAGGAGTGGCTGAAAGACGAAATTCCAGCCATAATTTCCTCCGTGGAATGGTCTGCGTGCTCCCCAGACCTAAACCCCCTCGACCATTCCATATTCGCGAAGTTGGAGACTAAAGTCTGCCCTACTCCTGCAACATTCCTAAACATTCCTGCTCAAGGAATGGTCGGTTTTCCCCCAAGTTGACGGTGCGTGCCACAATAATGGAGTGGTGTGACTGACTTAAGGCGTGTGTGAAAGCGAGAGGGGGCGCTTTGAGGTTTCATGATTTTTTCATAAACTTATGGTACTTGTGTACCCGTGTGTAAAATTTTATGGCTCAATAATAAATACAAAGTTGGAAAATCAACTTTGATTAGGGGACACTTTTTATGCGCAGACTAGGTAGAAGAATATTGGTATATGAGAATAGCATATGTTAGGCGATAGCATTTTATTTTATTAAATTGACAAATTATTTTTAAATGGACACCTATTATTATCTTAATGCTAGTATTTTTTCGTCGGTAAGTTCATTAGTAGTACAAGTAAGGTTTAAGTCTACCATTTTACCTGTAAACAATTTTGCTGTAAATAAACAGTATTTATAAGAAATCATTTACATGAATCTCGTAGAAATTCTTTTCTGGTTCCAATATCGTCTTTCTCAGGCAAATAGTTCATATATTTCACCGTGGCATGTGAAAAAGCTGATATGTCGTTTCGTGCACTAGGAAAAGGGTACAAAGGTTTTCACAAGGGACAAAAAATTCAACTGAAAAACAAATTGTTAAAAGTTTTACAATAACAACTGTGTGCTTCCTCTCCAGGCAAAATGTAATGCTAAAGCTAATGTTTGAGTGTAGAGTTTTATGATCGGATAGGGGGCGTAATTGTGACCAATAATTGATTTTAGTATTAAACATATGTAATAATATTATGTCTAACAGCGTATTATCAATTTATTTCTAACCAATCAATAAACATCATTTTTAATATAGTATTATTCTAGTTGGCTACATTATATATACTTAATTATATTTAATAAATTGCTTATTTTTTAAATTATAAGAAACAATTCTGAAACCAAACTTCATATGTTAATCCATTCTATAACCAACTTTATATGCTTTTTCTTTCAAAATAAAAAATCAAGATTGCGATTAAACACAAAATTACCAACAAAACTAGTGGATATTTAAACTTGGAAAAATCAATCATGTCACTTTCCTTCTCCTCAGTACCAACTCTATTAATTGATTGCAAGATCAATTTTTCAGTCCAATCTGCCCAATAGTCCCAGTTTGTCATTAATCCTGACTCGGTCAAGCTTCTTAAAGTTAACGATAACCAATGTCGGTTTACTGTACTTACATCTAAATACTCCTGCCCTTGTCTGATTAGATGCTCAAGAGAAAAACATTTTATTTCTGTTTTAATTCTGACTGCGGTTTGCCAGTTATGATGAGAATTTATCTTGTTTACAAGAATGTTATATTTATGTAACGATATTGACAAAATGTTGGTTTGCACGAGAGTCAGATATTTTCCCATCAAATATGCGCTGGTTTTATAATAAGTCAACGGATGACGAGTGGTTTTCATACTGCCATTCAACAGATGCTCAATGTTATAGCGTTTGAAGGTATTCTCAAAATATACCTTGAACCTCGAAAAAGGTAGGTCAGGCAGCCAAAGAATCTTGTACCCGTTCTCAATTGGCTCCTGCAGTGTCGAAAATACCGGGAAATCGGTTGGTACTGTAACCGAGCTAATAATATTGTCTTCATAGTAAAACCGGGTTACCATACCAATCACGCAAATTACAAACAATACTTTAACATGACTTTTTGGCTTAATAGGAAATTCTCCCAGAAATGCAGACATTGATACCAACAAATTGACAAACATAAACTGTCCTTTGTACAAATACGTTAGGATAAACCAACCTATCAAGATAAATAACCATAGATCACAGGTGAATACGGAAATCCATATAGTGGCCATGATAGTGTTAGCCGATTTATCATTTCTACCAATGCAGTACACCAGTACATCTCCAGTGTCCTTTGCAAAATATAGCTTGCTAATCCTTTCAATATTAAAAGATTTATCGCCAATATGATGAGTTACTATTTTCTTTATATATTGGTTTGCTTCAAGTACTTGACCAGCTCCTCGTCGAGGAAACAGAATAACGGAAAGGTTATGGACCTCACCTAAGATTATTGGAACCATCACATTTGACCGGCAATCCACCATGTTATTACTTTTGAAAATCCATCCTTTACATGCTTTCATATCTATGCCGTATGTTGCTGGAAAGGACGGATTTAGAAAGTAGACAGGTGCAATAATCCTTCTCTGGTTTCCGATCATAAAAATGGATTTATGAAATCGCATTGGATCAGACAGTAATTCTTGGACTGAGTGCAACGGATATTCTAAATTTGATTTTGTACTACAATACCCACTACAAATTATTTCGAATGTGTTGGCATTCTTCTGGTAGGGCACAACCAGCTTTAAGGCTGGTAAATTTTTAATGCTATCTGGAGGAAATCTTTTAAGAAAGGAAAATCTGCTGGGTAATTCCAGAAATACAAATATCCCGTCTAGATGAAGTCCTAGTGCAAAGAAATGTTTTGCATTTTCTTGGTCATAATACCATGACCTAACCGGGAATAAAATTATGTTTAAAGGCCGGGAAAATCGATTATGAGGAATCACCAATTCTGTCCATGAATTCTTGGAATATTTTGAAAATTGCATTTGACGAATGTGTTGGGAGTGAAATGAGGTTGAAGTTTTTGATGGAATGTGAACATAAAGGAAATAATTTTCTGGATGTTTCTCAAATGATTGTTGAAGTAATTCTGGAAATTCTACCCTTCCTTTAAAATATTTGTTAACTTAGTATGAAATATTGGTAAGAAAAAACAAATAAAAATGCAAACTAACTTCATGGCTAGTTTAGTTTCTAGAAATATTTAAGAGACTACCTTCCTAAATGGCGGTAATGATACAGTTTGTGCTAACTAATGCTTGATATCTAGTAAAAAAAATCCTGTCATATTACTTGGAACATAGAATGGTTTTCAATGTCAATTGATCGATTGAAAAAATGCTGACGCAAATGAGCTTGAAAAACATTTACAAGGTTAAGACTATAATCATATGGAAAGTTTCCAAGTTTCAAAAATCGTAGTCGGATAAGATTAAAATTTATGATAATTTAGACAATAACACAAAAGCTATTGTTTAGCCACATACAAGTTTAATTACTGACCATGGAAAGTTGTGTTTATTATTCTAAATCTTTCCGTCTTACGTAGGCGGTTTGAAAAACAATCTACCAATTAATTACACTGTCGTATATTGTGTTTCCTTCGGCTGAAGAGATTAATTTGTTTTCGTACGAAACGCCCTACGTATATAATCCTATATACGTAAGGCGTTTCATAAGAAAACAAATTAATCTTGATTACTCATCTTGAATTTTTCAGTAATAAATGTATGTGAAGATGGTAGCTAGTCTCTAATTATTATTCATGTTTTTGTAAAATAGTTTGAAGGTTAAACCCGTGGATAGGTTACTAGTAATCGCTGCCACTTTGCTTGGTAACCTTTGCAATTAGTCTACACTCATCTTCGAAACTCTAGTACTGAAGTAGAGGCTTGTTGTATCTGTCCTAATAAGCAATCAACAAATGACAAAATAATGCTGCTAATGGAAATTAATATCTAATGAGAACTCAAAATCTAAGAATTTAATTGTAATTTTCCTCGTTTTATTTTGACAAATCTACATATAATGCAAAATTTCTGATGTTTGCAATATTACGATGCAACAACACAATTTAAAACAAAAATTGATCTCCTGTTTCAGTTTTCATGATACAAATTCATTTCGCAATTCCATCATTGCATATGCAAAGCAGCAGTCATTATTTACTAATAAACTATCCGTAATTTGTGCAACGTATGCTTCCGATATATCATCTCATTTGTAGCAATTTTCTTTGTGCACGGCATAAATTTTCGTCATCAACATTAATGACGTCATCTAGAAGTATCATGAGTACATTCTTCACCCATGTTATACACTTTGTTACGATCTGCTGTCGTCATTACATTCAGTCGTCATCGTTTTGAATGAAATACTTTAAGTTCAGTCACCTATTTTGTTTCCGTGCTTGAATTTTTTCAACAACCAAAGACACATTCTTAGTTACACATTCCTGCCCAGTTCATTCCTTTTGTATTTGCATTCAACATTCTCATTCCTACTTATATTCTTTGCAAATAAACAACTTTCATAACGTGAGCTTAATGAAGCACTAAAACAACACCATTTCCCTTTGTTATAAAAAAGACAATGAGCTTTTGTTGTAAATACATCTTTTTCTTGCTAATTTCTGAATATTGTTGTTATGAAGCAACATTAGTTGTTCTTACGCAATCATTTCGTTGTCTTTCCTGACTCTTGTAAATTCTTTTTTACAGACGCACTGACATTGGTATTTTTGGTACGTGCGTAAGTAACCTGTATAAAATACTCAAGTTGTTTGTATGGACTTTCCAGTTTAATTAAATTATTTCAACAAGCAACAAAATGAAGAATCGATCAAATTTCGTAACCGTTTTTATAGTTTCCTGTGCAATTACCCTGTCAGTACAGGATATACCACCGGCAGTATTCGAAGTTAAAATTTTTAAATCAGAAGGCAGTACTCCTGAGGGGAATAGGGTATACGGAGCGAAACAATGCGGTAAGCAACGAATCTGAAAAACTGCCTTAATCATTGTGACTTTTATAAACTTAATTTTCTAAAAAAATATTTTGGTTTAGGTGGACCAGGAGAATTTATAGAATTTCGAATCCAAGGCTGCGCACCGAACGTAACATGCCAGCTAAAGGCTAATGGAAACTCACTTGTTGCAGAGATTGACTTCATTCCTGTAATTAACATGACACAAATGAGGTACAAGCTATCGTCCATTGTTGACATGAATCCACCAATGGTCCTACATGACGGTCCGGTGGCAAATAGTGCAGTTCAAAAAGGAGTAAAGCACACCGTTCAGATTAGTCAAGCGGCAGGGATGGGAATTAAAGGGAAAAGGAAAAGTGTTCACGAACTTTTTAATGTTGCCGATGATTCTCTGAGGGTTTGCATGGACGCTGATATTGAATGGATTTAGATTTAAAAAATCAGTTAAATATTTTATTTAAATAAATTAGTAATCGTTAAGCTTTTTTTACGTAAAAATCATGCGCTTGTACTATAAATTGTTTTGAACAAATCATAAATGTTGATACTGTTTTAATTTATGTTTTCCCTCTTTTCTATAAATAAATCATCTGTGTTACCAACAATGTAAATGTTCCTCTATGGTAATATTTTGTAAAACCTGAGCAATTACAGTTGATACTCAGGTACAAAAATAAACCTTGAAACATTAATATAATTAAAATTTGGTAGCTAGGAATGTTTTGAAAATAAGGGTATTTAAATAATGTTTTCATTACAGGACTCTTTTAAATATAAGCTAGCATATAGAATTAGTTATAGACAAAAATCGTAGTTAGATTGATTTTCCCTAACATTCTCAAATAAATATGTCGGAGTTAAGATACTAGTCTATGGTTATGCAGTTTGTTGGGATTTCCATAAACGTCGTAATAAAACATGTCGTATAAATAGAAAAAATAATATCCACTGATTTTTGCTTGATCAGATTTATTTTTAACAATTTTTTGAAAACATAAATCCGTCCTACTGAATTACAGCATTCTCTGTCATCCTGATGAAACAATAATTTGCTGAAAATGAAAAGTAGGTCAGTCTCTGAATAAATGAGAATGGGTGATTGAAACTGACGCAATCTAACAATGCAACAAAGCATAAAAATAGGTTTAGATAGGAATAAATCATCTCATAATTTATATTGTAATTAACTAAATAATGAGTAATAAATTTACTCCTTCATATAAATATACTTGCTAGCTAATAAAGCCAGCATGTAATGATGCTGCAGTCTACAAAGGAATAATACGGAACGGTTTTGGTAATCTATTCAAGAACTATTATACATATTCTATCATTTATTTCATGTAACATGAAGATGCCCGCAGCAAAGATGCTTGTTATTATTCAATTGACGATATCATTCATACGATTTCTTATCTTTACGACCAGTTACATGCATACAAATCTTCCACCCAACACCTACCATACCCAGGTACCAGGTACCATACCTAGGTATACGAATATCTCATTACATTCTAACAATGAGGAATGTTAATTACTGTACTTTATTATTGATTGACGAATATTCTAATTTCTTACGCTCTGCGTCACAAAGATATTTGTTTTATAGACATTCTGAAATTCATTTGAGATGAACTGAACACCATTGCAATCCTGACATTTTGATCAACGCACCTGATCCCTGGGATTCATAGACTAAAGCAAGTAAACTGATTTCCAGCTACCTTGCTAAATATTCCATTTTTATTTACATCACTCAACCATCAAAAATTCATCAAATAATCAAAATGAAAGGCATCTCTCTCAACGTTTTGATCTTGCTGGTTGCTATTGCCCATCCTACAATACAGGGGAATCCGGCCGATGTTTTTCGGGCAACATTGTTGAAGACAGACGCCCATCCTCCAATCGGTGGTATCATTAGTGGAGCTAAACAATGCGGTAAGTAAAATGGTACAAGAAGGTTTTGAATTTTTCATATTTATTTTGGGTATTGATTTTTTTCTAGGTGGAAGTGGAACACTTCTGCAGTACCGCATTCAAGGCTGCAATGCATCCGTATCCTGCCAACTGGTTGCCGACGGTGATACGATGCACAGTGAAATGGATTTTGTTTCACCGACTGACGTTCCGGAATTGAAGTACAAGCTCACTATATTGTATAATTCATTAGAGGCAGTCGTTTACGACGAAAAAGTAGCAAAAAGTGCGGTGGCAACGGGAACAAGATACACTCTCCATCTTACTGGTGCAGTCCCAGAGGGCATAAAGGGAAAGTTTCGGGGTACTCATGAGCTTTCTAATGCAGCCGACGGTGCGGCAGTGATGTGTATGGAGATTGAGACGGAATTTGTTTGAGATTTCAATAATACATATATGTAATTGCATAATTACGTAAGAGATTTGATGCAACAGTATTGTATGACGCTTGAAAAAATGAGGTTAACATTTTCATAGAAATCAATGGTTTTTGTATGTAATCAATTTTCAGAGAATATTTAAGTATGCAAACCAAAATTGATTTGCGTTTGTGAATAAATGAATATTGTTTAAGCTTAATTTTTTTTCAAATTAGGTTTGCATAACGTTCCTTATAACTACATTTATTGAGATGGACTATTTAATATAAAATTAATTTTGCCATCAATTTCCATGAACGATTTCACAAAGCGTTGCAAAACCCAATGCGCAGTCATAGACATGATAATCTCCATGAATTTTGTCACCAGCACCAGGAGGTACATGGTATGTTATGCACTGCTGGTATGTTCCTATGTAAATGTTCGGCACAGCACCTGTGTTTGGACTCACGTTGTTATGGTCCCAAACAAATTGATCATGTGCAATAGTATTCCTAGCTGCTGTCCAAAAGACTAGGGGTAATAGAATGAATTATAAAATGACTAGCAACATTAATTGCATGGCTATATAAAAGACAGTATTGCTTAAAAATCACATGGCTAAATACTTACACCCTTCAAACGTTACATTGTTACTTGCGCTAACTAGTAGCGCAGACTCTTCTACAGTGTCGATACTGGCAAGTCGCATTCCAGATTCTTGGCAAGAGCTTCTCGCTTCGGTCCAGTTCTGTTTTATGGGATTTTTAAATGCTAATTTTTGTAATGTCATAAGTAATTTTATTAGTTTGGAATTAAGTATATTTACCCTCTTTGGTTCAATTCCAGAAAAATAACTTTTTCCATTAATGGTTCCCAAATATACAACGTTGAAATCCTCACTCCCTAGGAGGAATTATATTACATGTTAACTATACCTATATAGGAAATACAACTTATCGTAAAAATGTATATAAAATATATTCTATACGTACCGACAACAGGATTCATCACCAACTGCAAGATGCCGGATACAGCCGATAATAGAAGTATTGAGTTTAAAACCTGAAAAGGCATTTTGAAAATTTTATAAAAGATTTGAATTTGGCTGTACGGTCTAATTATTTCACTGCATCTAATGATTCAGTACTAAACTTAACACTAGGTCATCGCCCTCCTTTTATATTTTTCGTATGGACCCTGTCAGATCCATCAGTTAAATCAAGGATTTTTACTTAGAGCAACGGTATACGTATGATACTACATGGACAAACATAATCATATACGTCAAACAAATTTTTGGTTTCATTGTGCAGATTATTAAAGAGATTACCGACGTGTCAAAATGTCACATGTGCAGTTCCAAGGTTCGCCAATTAACTTTGTTGATCATGTAATCTTTTGAGCCTTTAATATTTGCAATACCCAAAACTCATTGAACATATATAGTCAACCTTATAGGATTACTGAAGCAACAAAAATGTATGCCTTATGACTTCTGTACGCCCCATGTTTGGTAGGTATTCGACTAAATCTCTAAACCAGTGGACAGTGATATATTAATAATCCAAGCAACCACCATAAATTTGCGAAAAGGGATCAAACTGTTGTAAATGTATACTAGTAAGTACTTCAATCAATTATATTAAAGTGGAAAAAATGCACAATTCTCTGACTGATATAGTGTGATAGATAGTACTTTAGTAACATATTATTTTGACTAAATATTAAAATTTTGGTTGAGTATCCATGATCCATGGTCCGGCCTGAGGACAATTTTCCATTAATTGTCCCATACGCTTTGTTGATTTACTTGGATAAAATGTTTCTACAGGTTTTGTCTATAGAAATGCCATCTTTTATAGCTGGCAAATTATTACATTTTTGGTGTCTAAGCACAAAATTAGTGATAATCCGTCTATTTCGTTTAATCATTTGCAACAGATAGGAATGAGAGTAATGGCATAGCCAACGATATCGCACGCTGATATGTATAACATAATTCATGTAGAATTTATTTAGTTAACCTGATACCATCAAATGACGTCTTGCGAATAATCATATTGTTTGGCACGTAATGAATTGATGTACGTATGTATTTGTTTAAGAAAATCATAAATCCATAAAAATAGCATTTTGACGCGCGTGTATTGCTAGTGTAACGTCTTTATATTGCATGTGTGAAAACAAAGAAATAAAAACCGTCAAATATTATCTCAAGTGTGACGCCTCTTGAGATTCCGCATTCCTGTTTCACAAACTGACTTCAACATTAGTGATGATCCCATTAACTCAATAATAATTGGAATATTTCTTCGCACCTTGCATTATAAGATTTATATATTATTTTCCCATAAATCATCATCGTCATTTGTACATAAATAGTTGTAATCACATAATGATTTGGGCATAGACAATTGGCAATTAATTACATTTCGGCATGTGCATACGTCGTAATATGCTAGAAGAAGGTATAAAATGGCTTCACTCACACAAGTTTTGTCTAGAACCACCTAAATACGAAAAATGAAGTCCAGTTTAATTTATTTAGTCATTTCGACTGTTTTCTTGGCCCATTTCTCTTTGCAAGAAGTTCCACCATCGGTTTTCAAAGTTTCAATTTCAAAGGCGGATGCAAGTAAAGCAGAAGGGGTGAATGTGTATGGAGCCAAGCAATGCGGTAAGTGTAGTAGTAAAATTAAAAATCATGGAATCCTAGAACTCTCTTAAAAATAATTTAAATTATTGCAGGCGGTCCTGGAGAATTTTTGCAGTTTCGCATTGAAGGATGTAATCCTACAGCACCCTGCACACTGAAAGGAGAAGGAGAAACGCTGCATGCTGATGTAGACTTTCGCCCGGTTATTGACATGGCACAGTTGAAGTACAAGGTCACAATTGTGGAAAATGGAAATTCAATCGTTCTTCATGATGCAGCAATTCCAAACAGCGCAGTGGAAAAGGGGTCAAAATACACCATTCATGTTGACGCTGCTGCAGCAACAGGAATTAAAGGAAAGATTCAAGGAAAGCATGAGATTAAAAACGCTGCAGATGACTCTCTACGTGTGTGCATGGAAGCTGAGATTGAATGGATCTAAAATATTATGAATAACTAAACATGTAAGCAGATGAATCATCTTGCGCCAAACTATAATTTATTCTTGTATTTAATCTAGCACTGGCATGTTTAAAAATATATGTATGATTGATCATGTTTTGTTTATCAAGCAGTATAAAATGTAGGAAACTGACAGAAATATTTTGTAATTTTAAATTCATCCGTCTCATCTTTACAGATGTCTAATGAAGAACAAATACGCAAAATGCGATTCACACGTTAAAATATTTTAATTTGTTTGCATACATAACAGAATTAAAGAGAAAAATGTATCATTTATTACAAATTATTTGATGGATCGCTTTATTAATATTTAAAGAATAAACATGCGAATATTTCCACAGTGAAAACAATAATCATATTGAAATATATCTCTACGTCAGCTGAAGTTGTAACAAGATTCAGCCCAGCATCTCATAGTGAAGAGGCACACTGTACAAGTCCTTTGGAATAATCCGGCCAAATTGACACGCAGCTGCAACATTTGCATTCTCCAGTAGTTCCAGCTCCAGCAGGGCCCACGTACAACCCTTCACAACAATTCTTATGAGAATCTTCACAACTGTAACAGTCTTCCCAACTGCTACACACTTTTGTTTGTGCCTGAAATTCCAACGATAAAACCACAAATAATTAACCACTGTGAGAGATTTGAATGACAAAAAACATTCTGCAAATTTAAATAACTGTAGAAAATGTAGATTTTTACTAAAAAAATTTTTGAAACTTACTATGCCCACAAAATATATCACAAGAACTGTAACAAAAAATATGGATAATTTTTGTGCCATTTTGCAAAACAAATTAAAGAGTATTTTGAGCAGATCTTTTAAAGTGTAATAAAATACTAGAGGGATCAGCAACGAATTTAATGAATTTGAAGATGTCAAACGCCAGCTGGCAACGATTAAAATGTATGTAAAACTGCAAACATTTTATACATAAATGATAGAAAATTACTGAACCTCAAAAACACAGTCTTGGTGTACTAGAACATTTTACCTACATAGGTATACATAAAGTTCATTAAAAATAATACATGCTGTGATATTGTACATTCTTTAGAAATGCATCGTGGAAAGTTACAGATATGTGGTGGTCATATAATTCAGTTTGGCTCCTACAACAGACTTCCATGAAGGATGGTAACTGAAACCTACAGACCCTAAAATATTCCGATCGTGATGCAGACGTGCGCATGTACATTTATGGATTGTGTGAAAGGTAAACTGTTGCTGATAACAAAGGGATTAAAAATAAATGCCAGACAGGCACCAAAATTACAGTTGTATAATTTCTTCTCGTACAAGCGTAAATTGTATCTGCTAACTTAAAACAGGAATTTTATTCATAAAAATCTCAAAATACTGAATCCGACAAACCTGTTTGAAAACATTGACAGCGTTGAAGTTAAATAAATTTCTTTTATGCATTTACATTTATTTTTAACATTCCAAATATTTTCATATGGATACAATTTTATTGATATCAGAAATATTACTGACGTAATTGTGTATACAAAACTTATGAAAAGTTTCACAGGATGCTTGGATGGATGAATTATAAATATTTTGCTGTTATCATAATGATGTGATCATTGCCTTTTATCCCATGCAAACATATCTAATCTATCATCCGACTCATTTTTGGTTAAAACGGACAAAATGCCTGAGAAACTGGCGCGATTAGACGGATCAATTTTCCAACATTGTTTCATAAGGGAATATATATCTTTATTATTGTAACGCGGCTGCTCTAGTCGTAGCCCTCTTTCCAACATTGCAGGAAAATTCACCTGCCACGTCAAGCCAGGATACGGCTCATCACCCAATGTAAATATTTCCCAAAGTGTTACACCATACGCCCAAGCATCCGTCTTTTCATCAAAAACTAGTCGTTTCAAAGACTCGGGCGCCATCCATCTCCATGGCAGTGGTCCATCTTCCTGTTTGGTATATTCAGTGTAATCGTACAGGCGTCTGGAGAGTCCAAAGTCTGAAATTTTTGCGCACTTGGAAGCATTCAAGAGCACGTTTCTCGTTGCCAGGTCGGCATGTACCATCTACAACATAATGCGATTCATTAATAATCTAACCGCAAACTTAAAATCGTCAATCCTACATTACATACAATACATTCAGTATACATTTTTTGAAGAAATAAATTCCATTCCACAAGCAATTTCAAAACTCCACCGGTGCATATCTTGACACAGTTCGGGAGGCAATGTAGTACTTCTACTAATTTGCGGTTTTTCATCCGGTATTGCATCATTTTCTTCAATCATTCGTTGGTTTTCAGTATAGCATTTCCGCAGAAAATTAAATAAAGAACCCAACTCGCACAGTTCAAGGAACACCATCAATTTTCCAATTTTAAGCTTTTCTGTGTATGCCCCAACAAACTGAACAACATTTTGGTGATGACCTATGTAAGACAATATTTTTATTTCAGAGACCAGCCCTTTCATAGCCAGAAAATTTCCATGGTTTCTGTCCGTTCCTCCAATTTTCTTGACAGTTTTAACAGCCACATTGATTTGAATATTGTCCCGTATTACTGTACCATGGCACACCAGTCCGAATTCCCCTGACCCTAGTAGTTTTGACGTATCTTAATTTGAACAATAGAACAAATATATTTCAGCTGTACTTGTAATTGTTAAAGATTTGCTATCAATGATATACCTATTTTGAAATGAGACCGAGGAACTTCATACGAATTTCTATCATATCGCTGATATTCTGCAGAGTTCAGTGTTTTCATCTTATCCATTGTAGCATCTTGACAATCATTATCGTCTTGTTTCACATGCCTTCCATTAAACAGTCTTTCCGCTTCTTGTCGACTCATTCGATGCATTAACCGATAGCGGATAATCAAAGCCACAGCCACACTTACCACAATCATAACGAATATAATTGTTGGAATCAGAATTTTAAACAACATATTTGACAGCGAGTCATCATCTTTTGAAATTTTCGGTTTCATAGTATTTTGCTGAAGCAATTTTAGGGCAACTAAAAAGCCAAAAATTTATTAGTAATTGTTCCTAAAAACGTTTATGTGTATTTTATATACATACATACATACATTAATCAACATCAACTCACTCGACTTTTTATCCTCCAACACAAAGTTGCTTTCTGTGGCATCCTGTTCTTTTGACACAGCTCTCCACCAGCCGCAATCACAACTTTCCTTTGAACTATATGCGTTATCAATGCTACAACTCTTTGATATTGAGGATCCTACTCCTAGCGCTTCCTCGACAGCGGAAGCTATAAAAACTCTAGTTCTTATTGCCACCGCCCATCGACTTACCAACTCCCAAAATCTAGTAATCTCTTTCAACTCATTTATATTTGAACTGTAAGGGTCACACCCATAAATTATGATATAATTTGCGTAGTGTCCTGCAAGTTCTTGTGCATACTGGTGGGTATTCAGCAACAAACTACATTTCCTAAAACTTTCAATTATCTCGGTTGACGCACTCAGAGCTCCCTGCTCTACTATTCGTTGTTTATGTACATAAACCTTCAGGCCAAACACATCAGAAATTGAATTGTTAATTATATCCCGATTTGTCCAAAGGAGACTCTGACAGTAGTCCAGTTCCACAATGAATCCAATACGAGGCCTTTTCTCAATCTGCTTTAAAAAAATAACAATTGATTGAAAGAATCCTTGCAAAAACAAGTAAACACCATTTATTTTACCTCTAAATCCGCCACCATCATTTTTGCTTGTGCCAAAAACGGACCAAGTAAAATCTGACCACCGTGTCCATTACCAAGAACAGGTCGTAGCGTTTGTAGCACATCACAATTTTCCTTTTTTAAACACGCATTCCAATTTAACATCACTGTCATTCTAATGGAACCATTTATGCTTGCCGCATTTTTTGCGATAGTTGTAACAGTTGATGTTACGTTTGAATTTATATTAAAGAACTTTGGATCGTTTATCTCTTGAAATGTGTTGGTTACAAGAACTATCTCATTCAATATTTCTCCTCGTTCATTTCTGCACCTTCTGGTGGCCATTTCTACAAATAAATTTTTGGTAATACGCTGAAAATTTTCCACGCTATCTTGAGCCGTCTCACGTTGGTGAACAATTACTTTACAGAATTTATTCATAATTTGAGGAAACAGCAATTTAGTATCCACCGTTTTAAAATTACTGTAAACGGATATGCCTGTAAATTCCCTGTCAAAATATGAATCTTTTCTTAACCAATTTTTTTGCGCTTCCTGGGATTTGAACTCTGGATCCTGTAAATGGTTATCCGTACTGTTCACTTCATTAATGTCTAGTACCACGATACTGTTACCTACATCCTGTTGGCTAACCGTGTAACTAATTGCTTCCAACTCCTTACGATCAAAACTAAACGTTTTCTTTTCCAAATTTAGTGCTGTGGGTGAGTATGCCATTAACCCAAATATGATAGGATTTAAGCGTAAATTTAATAAAAGTATTGTAAACGCATGAGTGAAAAAGCAAGCATGAAGTGAGGATAATTGCTCTTGAGATTGTGTTTCACGGTACGCATTAGACATATAGATAACCATGTCAACCGAACGAAGATCCAGTTCTCGAAATTTGTGATTATGAGTTTTGCAGTTTTCTGAATTTAGAATAATTCCAAATGTTAAAAGCGGTTGTGTCCAGGACAACACCTGGCTTGCCATATTTATGTCCTGATTCATTAAAAGAATGGATCCTGAATCTAAAAGTTGATAACGGTAATGAAGAACGAATGCAGATACAGTTCCAGGAAACAAGGAATTTGTTTCCTTTATTTTGGCAGAAACAAGATGAGTCTTCTCGGTTATGTTTCCATTTGGAATCATGGCTATGATAAGATCAACGTAGTTTCGGGTATCACTAATGGAATGCTTTTGGTTATACTGGGCTGTGAGCTGTAATATCCAAGTTAGATGAACGTAGGATGGGTCTGAAAATATGTGGGTAATAATTAGCTTCAAAATTACTTCCTGTATTGATGTTATATCATTAGTGTGAAAATTACCGGTTTGGTTGGCAAAGTCAAATGTCAATAAAAATCTTTGAAATGTGTTTAAAACGTTGTCATTTCTACCATCGTAACCATCACCGACAAATTTAAAAGGCTTGGTTGAGGTTATGATTTCCTCAAACTGCCACGCCGTCATGGCCAAGACAGAGTGATTGTTCCTAGGTTTGTTGTAATTCTTCATAGTTAATCAAAAAAATCTATATTTTATTTTTTTCAATAAGTGATGCTATAATATTTAGCAATACTTATACCTGCGCTTGCACGTTTCCAATTGTAAATGCCACAAAATGTAGAATTATGTAAGCCGTATTTAAATTTGTATTGTACATTTTCTATTGTACATTTAGAAAATAGATTCTATGCGTCGCTTTTCTGTGATGTGAATATAAGAATCAAGATTTTAATACTTGCGACAAGAACAAAGTAATCCTCATAACTACATACTAATGAGCCAGGTTGGCTTCTGTTGCAGAATCCCATTTCCAGCGGTGACAAAATGTTGTCTTACTTGTAATGTTTACGTAATAATAATAATAATAATAATATCTGCAAGCCAATTAATTTAGTGGACCACGTATTTGGTTTGCGGCTAGCAATAGGTGGAAATTAATTGTTTGGCTGACATGGTCATATGTAATAATGAAAATGGTATTATTGAATCAACTAGCGATGAAAAATTTGTCACACGTAGCAAACTTTGTTTTATAGACTTTGTTTCATTACCACTGTACGTTTTATTTTATCTTTGGTACACTGCTGTTAGCTACCACACTTCTTCATTTTGACAATAGTCTTGTTAAAATTAATTGTTTAAGTATTTTTGAATTAATTGTGCAATTTTGAAATGCAATACATGCCAGCGATGTGAAGTTTTATCAGGATAATGGATGGCCTGTTTTGGGGAAAGCCACGAAAATTACATGAATAATGAATGAGTAATGCAAGGATTATTTAAAAAAATTGGGCATAATGTTATTGCAGCAATTGTATTAAAACATTAAAAACCAGTGAAGATCAAATTCGAATAACAAGAGAACCCAAGAAACATTTTTCGTTATACATGCAAAATGACATAATTTCTTTTGTCGCAAAAGCGACTAATTTTATATTATAATGAGATTAAATATTGTGAGAAAATTAGTGGTCACTGGAAATTCAGATAAAATTTGATCATGGAAATGTTTTAGGTAAATAAAAAGAGTTCACATAAAAGGAGTTGGAAAGGAAATCTCTAATTCCGACACAACAATTCTTACAAAAACTGCGGAATAAAAAGTAACAACAACAACAAACAAGTTTCATTGGCAGATGGCTGCAATTCGCTGTGAGATTTCTTGACGATAATAACCTTTAACATCTCTATCTAATCTAATCAGAGCCATGGAGCACATCAATCGGTGAAATTTCTGTGAGTCTCCTTTATTGTCGGGATGATATTTCAGAGCTTTCTTTCTAAAAGCCTTGTAAATAACATCATTTCTAGCATCCCTGGATACCCCCAAAAACTTGTACGCACTTTCCACTGTATTGTCAATGCTATGTCCACAGAGAATATTCAAAATCTTATTGGCCAGTTGTGTTCCTCCTTTCCCCCCAAGATATGCGCCTGCCATACCCAGAAAGACAGCTCCAACAGGACCCATAAATATTGTTCCCACGGTGACTCCAGCAACCAAACCAACAAATTTAGTCCCAAATTTCACAAATTTAGTGGCACATTTCTTCACGCAGTCCACTCCAGTTAAGGATCCAATCCACCATTGCTTAACGTGGGCAAGGCATTTTGAAGGCAACTCTAAGGCATCTATAGCAGCCGCTGTAACAGGAAGTATCGCACCGGTAGTGGGATATTGGAGTGCTTCGAGTGGCATTTCACTGAGCGAATATAGATCTTCTGTTTTTCGAATTAACCGTGAGAGCGACATCTGCTTGTTTGGGGCCATGATCCTGTACAGTATCCTAGGATGTAATTTTCATGATATTAATTTAGTTTTATATTTCGTTGTTAGAAAAATCCCCAAAATTTAAATGGCAACATTTTGGAAAAGAAATGTTTTTTAAAAAATTCTCACCCGAGATCTCCGGATATAAAAAAATTTCAAGGTGAATAAGAAGATCAGACATTTAGCTGCAATACAGTAAAAGGACCGAATGAGAATAACGGAGTCATCAAAAATTATTGACATGTTACTGAATCACAAATGTTTTCTAGAGAGCTAGTTTTTAATACTTATAATTTCAAGATGATGCAGTATGTCTTGTATAGCTTGTCAAATGAGCCTGTTGCACTTGTAAGTGTGCTGGTACTGCTTCACTACCAAGCATTCGTGAATTGTCAGTAAGGTATGCTATCCTAGGAAAGGTAAGTGACGTTATAGTGTGGGAAAATAGGATGTGACCTTCGGAGAGTTAACAACCCTTTGATAATATTGTGAATGGATCATTTCTCTCCACTGGTAAAAGTAATTATTTGTGATTTGTCAAATGACTCATTTTGTAAACAAAAACAAGTTTTTGGTTTATGGAGAGGCTTCATAATATAATGTAGCATACATCAACTACTTATAATAAGTAGACCTATCTGTCTGGAGGTATTTGCACAACAATCTCCAACTAATTTACTTATGTTTGTAATTTGATAATGATACCATAACGCAATATGAATGATATATGGAATTGATTTTCATTTTTGTTTGAGTACATCTTGATTATAAAATTGTTAGCGCATGTATTATCAAAAGGGCTTGGGTAAACCTGCTACATGAAACATAATCTCGCTTCGCTATTTCAAAATGAGTGAATGAATGCCAACAAATTCAGGCAACCAGTCATCTAGTATAATCTAGTCTAGCATTATCTCATACCTCAAGAATGTTGTTCATTATTTTCAATATTTTAGTTCTTGTCGTGTTCATATACAAACTTGTTTCTACATGATATGATTCATATTGACACAATTAAGGCAAGTATATCTTTTTTTGCTTTGTAGCTGGCAGCCATGAAAACAGATACTCCGTTTCATTTGTGTGTTATCCCCATATCACGGATTATGCATTTTTGGTATATATTTTTGACACGGTCTAATGTACTAACAACTCCTGTGGTCCAGCTTGGTTATTGTGATGGAATAATTTTTCCTCCAGTGGCATAACCAGAGATTACTTATACATAATTAATTAATATAAATAATTTGAATACACTGCACCATAAAAACGGCTTAGGCAATATATTCAGCCGAAGAAACGTTGTTGCCAATGTTCAATAAGTAACCTAGTCATGACAAGTAATTTTGGTTCATTCATTTGGTTTTGCGGTAGTCCTTATGAAAAATCAATTGTTTGGTCAAATTGCCAAATTTAATTTCCTGCAAATAAAACGCAACCACATATAATGTTTTAATTACAAACTGAATAATTGCATGACTCTTTCATATGCGCTGCAGAGAACTTTCATGAAACCGAACAAGAATGTTTCAATCACACTTTCTCTGTGTTATACTGCTTAAATTTCACGTGATATTTTAAAATCAGTTTTATAATCCAGGTATAAAATTTCAGTCAATCATTATCAATATCATTGTCGATTTATTTTGTCGACTTCCTACTCAAACATTTTGTTGCATTGTTTTGCATTGGTCATTTTCAATTAATATTATTCGTAATTTATCACGTCATTGTTTGCCCACCTGTTATGTTTAGTAATGTAAGGACTAACCAAAAAATGAGAAACGGTTATGTGCAGTCATATTAAAAACCGAGCAATATTTTTATTTTTCTGTTAAATTGCATACCATCTAAATGATAATAATTTGATAATATGATCAATGTGAATATTTTTGATTAGTGGTTCTTTGAATTCAAGTTAAAGTATAAACCAAAAAATATTTTAGAAAACGAACAAAACAGTAAAACAAACATAAAATGAACAAAATATGTTACATTATGAGTGCAAATATTTCACACAACAACCCGTAAATTCAAAATGATTGCTTTACAAGTAAATTGCTGAGACTTGTTTTGTGCTCTCTTGAAGAAAATAACCTTCTCCCTCTCTTTCCAGATTGATCAGTGCCATTAAACCCTACAATTAATGAAATTTGCCAGAGTCCTCATTCATTTCAGGATGATATATCAAAGCTTCCTCTCTGAAAACCTTGTTATACTCCCATTGCTGGCATTCCCTGAAACGCTGATGCATTTTTCACTGCATTCTCTTTATTATGTCCAAACAATAAATTGTACAATGATTGACCAGCCCTCTTCCTACTTTTCAGCCAAGATATCCGCCAGGCTTACCTGCAACAACCGCACCATCAAGACTCGTAAATATTACTTCTAGATCTACTAATACTCCAGCAACCACCTCGACCCTTGGGCACAAATTTTTACCAATTCAGTGGCACACATTACTTTGGGCACCCATCCACCATTGCAACAAGTGGGCCAATCATTTTGTAGGCAACTGCTGCAACGGGAAGTAGAGCACTGGTTGTAGTATCTAAGAACGCTGAGTGAATCATTTCACTGATCGTATGAAGAGCTTCAGTTCTTTGAATTGTTGTTGCAACTCACATCTGTTTTTTGGGAGCCAGGTTACTGAAGAGTGTTCTAAAATTCGACTAAAATAGTAATGCTAATTTACTATTCATTTTATTGTTGAAAAGAATCCATCTACTTATAAATCTATTACAAAAACAGAAATGAGGAACAAAGTGGGACTTTTAGTCAGATACAATTCGAGGTGTCCAAGGAGAATGATAGAAAGAAATAAGGAATGGCTTGTAATTTTTGTGGTAGTAAAAATTTATCAAGTTAGTATTTTTTTCTTCAGTTGCTAGGTATGACAAAATATTATAATTTCGTTCAAAATGATGATAATTTTGAGAACATTTTTTGACACTTTGGTCGAATTTTCAATTATTTTTTAAGAAACTTTTTGTCGAAAATTAAATTATGAGTTATGTTTATTTTAAGGATTAAAAACATTGTCTCA
>JAHZMV010005905.1:0-11042 GCA_027743765.1 Coecobrya sp. COE2
GACACACAGATGGAGTTTGACTAATATTTAAGGGTGTATTTCAACAGTAAAGGTAGGTAGGCAGTGAAGAGGGTAGTAATATTGCATATGGCGCAAATTAAATTATTCATTAAAAATTCTAGTGAACGTTTTTTGTCATTTTCAATGTATGAGAATACTAATTTGAATCTGTAGAATCTAACGATACAAACAGTTCTGTTCAAAAATGTGTAGAACTTCTGGTTTTGTTAGCCATGAATTCCCTGATCAAATTACAATACCTACTAAAATATTGACGCGCTGATAAAAGCAGAACTTCTACACATTTTTGAACAAAACGGTTTGTACCCTTGGATTCTACAGCTTAAAATTAGTATTCTCATACATTGTAAATGTCAAAAAAAAACTTTCACTAAAATTTTTAATCAATAAGTAAACTTTATCAGTGATGTTGAAAAGTGTATACTAAGCGGCTATATACTAAAATTTAATTAACCTGACAATATCGTCTATGGAACAACATGCCTCTCCTGTAATGATGCTTTCCATTTGACAGTAAATAAATTATTACTATTATCAACTGAAACAGTTTAAACGTTTCAAACTCAAGGAAATCCACACGTATTGTGGAATACCTATTGCTATTATTAGTCGCGTTCTAGTTATGAAACAAAATTTAGCTTGGGAAGGTATTTTGGAAAACCACATTTCCTAGTACTAACAATCCAAGAAATAATTGTTAATAAATAAATTATGAAACAAAATAAAGCAAATTAAAATAAAGTGTAAAATAACAAATGTGTTTTGAAAAATCTTAAAAACAAGATTTTGTGATAATTTTCAGTTTTATTCCTAATAATTATAAGAAGAAAATCAAACCGAAAAGTAATTTTATAATTTCTGTTTTATTCTCGACGGGAGATTTATAATCCTTTAAGATTGGTATTAGTTTTAAAACCGGAAAACTTTCGTACTACCATATTAAACTTTTGAGGGTATTAACCATTAGTCCAGCCGAAGTAAGCTAAAATATTTTTATGTATTTCATTTCATCATAATGAAACTGAAACGGTTTTCGTACAACATTCATTACAAAAATTCCTTAAAACATTAATACGACGGGAATTGTAGTTTGTGTACGTATAAGGGCATTTAAATTAATTTCTGTCATATCCAGTATAAACTATAATAAAGATTCGTCTTGAGCTACAATTTTATGTCGCCTTGATTTCTGCAATGTCCTTATTTAGTATAATTACTGCAATTTGTCCATACGCAGCCAATGAGCTAATCAGACAAATTAGTTATCGACAATTAATTAATTTGTCTAACACATTACGAGCCTAAGTTATTAAAGGTCTTTAAAATGCGGTATATGAAATGTAACTTACAATTAAACAATTTATTAAATAAATATGACTAAAATAAATTGTTTTAAATTGCATTAAATAATAATCATAATGAATTTTTAAAATATTCTCCAAAGAAAAGAGCCATATTGAAGAATCCAGATTCCGGTAAAACAAAAGTAATCTGCACTACTTAGGCTTACATTATTAGCAATTGTTTTTATTTTAAAAGCTTTATCGGAGCCGTGGACTGTATCTTCATAGCGTGGATTATTCAATATATATCCTAGTCGAGTTATGGTGTTTGTTGTATAAAATTTTTGGCCTTTCTGAATTCAAATGAATTGAACAATAGGTTTTGTTAATTAATATCGCTGCACTTCAATAAGCTTTTGATTGTGGTTTATTGTTATCAGGTACGTTTGCACTGAATAAAAAACTTAATTCCGGTGTTGCATACGAAGATCATACATTTGCGAATTCTTGCGAAATCCTAGTTCTTTCATGTTATGATTTTTTTCAGTTTCAGAAAAGACGGTTTTATCCGGATAGGTTACAATATCTATAATATAAATTCATTGTAGGTATTTTGATATTTGTATAATTTAATAATAGTAGCAGTCGTTTCTGATCGGAAGACCCGCCACAATAGAATTTTCTTCACTCGCTGAAATCTGAAATTGTAAGCAGCAATGAATGAATTTGGCGACACAATCGACGTTTTTACAATATCTCGTATTTTAATAACACTAGGTCAGAAACTTTCCTATCACCACAGTTAAGTATGCATACGTTTTTAGTCACCAGAAAAGTTTATAAATGCCAATTATTACGACCACGGATTTGGTAATGTAAATTAGTAGTAATTGCATAAACGATTACATAAACGAAAATCATTTTATTAACACAACTAAAAATAAAAATTAAACTTGATGGCATGGGCTAAATTCTGAATTTAAAACATTACTTATAAATTTTCAAAACCTTTTGTAATTTAGGAATTAATCTTAACCAAACTTTGTTCCCTTCCACATTTAAATAGTTAGCATGAAAAACCAAAAAAAATAAAAAATACGACCATTTTGCCAATATACCTACTCAGAAAAGGACCATTCTGTGTGGAGAAAGAAAAATTCCTGGAACTCACTACCTAAATCAACCATTGTTTCCAGTGGCATACTAGCGATAAAAGTGCTTATCTAATTTTCCTAACAATCGCTTATAGTATCTTTATCTTGTTCAGGAAATTAAATTAAGAAATTTAAGAAAGTATTAGAAATCTATTAAACAATGCTATTAAATTGTGCATGTTATTGTTTACGTAATGTAAACTATATCAAAATATTGTCAAAAAATATTAGCAACAACTGGCGCTAAGAAAGACGGAATACCTCCTTGACCCAACAAAAGATTAAGCTTGTTTCGATACATATATATTAACATGGGATATTTGGAATTATGAAACTATACAAGTTGTGCACGTCTCCAATATTCTACTTCGCTAAATTATGCGGTCCGGTTAAACCTTACTAAGAAAAACAGTTACATTTCCTTGTGCTCTATTAATCAAACCCTTCTATTCGAATATCGTCCAAGAAATTTGATAATTTAATTAACCAGGCACTTATCAAATAGCTAAAATAACATTTTGAACAATATAGTGAGACTTCTGCCATCAATAATAATTTATTGATGGAAATGCCAATTTTATTACTTGACTTTCCAACTGGTAGGTCCATGCCTCGTATCTGTTTTATTGTTTCAAAAGGTGTGTTATCAAGTGGTTATCGTTAGTTGTTTCAAGTTGTCAGAAATTTCGCAGTTTACAAACTCATAAAATCAATCTATCGTCAATTATTAGGCAACAAATTGATTTTTGTTAGAAATACTGTTTTTTGACGGTTTTGCTTAAGTTACTTAAGGAAACTATAGTAATTTGATTTGTATTTAATAGTGAATTTAGAAGATGCTGGTATTGGATAAACAATATCATGTTTAAAAGTAAACAAATGTAAATTATTATCATGTAACCCGTGTCCCTGTTAGCATAATTGACCCGTCGTAAATAAATAAATAAATGATAATTTCTCAGTTAATACAACAATGCGAATATAATCTCATCAATGCGTCTATCTGTTAAGGTTGATAGTTGGTTTACACCAATGTAGTCCAGTTGGTGTCAATGTCTTCACACAAAGTTTTACACATGCAAAAATTGAAAGTGACAAGGAAACATTGCTCTAAACAGTCAAAATTAAAATGTCAACCAAAGAAATATTGATGTGGCGTGAATTACTTGTCGGTTCACATGTAAAGAATGAGCAGTGGAAAGAGTTAGGTATTAGAATTACACAATTGAAAAATTACAATCAAGCAAATAGCGTCTGAATTCATTGTTAATTTGCAAGACATAAAATACTGAACAATTTTTAATTATTAATATCCTCGAAACGTGAAGGTAATTCTATAAAATTATTGTATTATCGTATTGTAGCTCTCTTCCTCAACAAAATTCATCGTAGAAATAAAAATAAGTTACAAAGTACACAGATTTATTTTTTTTGTACACATATGCATCTTATTATGTCACATTAAATTTTTCAGGCTTCAACGCCATTAGCCTAAATGTTGTTATCAGAATTGTTAAAATTATCAAGAGGTAGCTTTTGCGAACAAACTTAGTTTCCTCGACGAATTCTCGTTAAAAGTGTAATTAATTGTTACTTTATTGGCTTTCTTATTTTAACCCAATTTCTCAACTTTTTCATAACCACGATCGCTGTCGCTAATCCCCAAATCCAAAAATTCTCAAGTCCAGAAAAACCCAATTCCAAAAATCCCCAGTCCAAAAATCATCAATTCTAGAAATAAATATATATTTCTCTAATTGGAGTTTAACCTAACCTAGCATAAACTAACCTAATATAAAATAACTCAATTCACGAAATATATTATGAAGTTGGGATTTTTAGATTGGGGATTTTCGGATTGGTGATGTTTGGACATGGGAATTAGTGGACTTGTGGATTTTTGATCCCTCCCCAATCATTATAAAAGACAAAGACAAATTACAAGACAGTTTGTTACAATATTTGACCGATTGTCATTTTTGCGATAGAAAATTGACTATTAAATGTTGCAGGTTAACAGAAAGTTTCAAAAAATTAAATCAATATCGTAACCAGAAAAAGCAATAAATTTGTTACAGTTTTAGACACATGTACAATATGAAAAATGATAGAAGATATCAAAGTACAAAATCACCCAATGCTATGTTCATTATCAACCACCAATTATTTTGGTCGGAATTCTTGACCACTACTAAAAGATTTAAAATTACATAAACGCGTCTGTGAATTGTTCTAATTGTTAGAAAAAGATAGAAGACAAGTCTTGACAAGGTTTAGCAAAATTGTCAACCAGACAGTAGTGTGAAATAATTTTTCAGGCTTATGTATCCCAATGTAAATGGAGTAATTCAAAACTGTGAAAATAAATCTTCAAACCAAAGGGTTTAAAAATTTGTCGTTCAAACTAAATTTACAAATGGAATGAATTTTGCATCCATGGTTTAAATACCCTCTCACGTTTTCCAAGAAATATGATTCATAATTATGCTCACGTATCTTGTTTATGTCAGCAATTGTGATGTAACTAGAAGAATTAAACTATACAGTGTGGAAAGTTACCCTATTAATTATTGTTTATGTCTTTTGTATTGTCTTTAATATCACAGTGAACATTTTGATAATCACGCTACTGTTAGAAATACAATTGTCTTGTTGGATTATTGAAATAAAGCCTGCTCAGCAATTTTGATTTGTTGCTAAATATTATGTTCCCAAACAATTTCCATCTAACAATATATTATAGGAAGTAGCCAAGAATATTTCAATGGGAGGCAGCTACATTTGACAAACATATTTCTTAAAATTTTTTAAAAAATGTTTACTTTAATTTCGACCGTCTTGTTTTTTATTAAAATACTACATAAGTTACGTATAGTTAAGTTATCCTACAAAACGATGCGACAAACTTTTTGCTTACTCTGGGATTCACAATTTTCTTATAAGATTTCTTCAAATTGTAATCAATAATATAATATTTGTAAAAGTAATTTTATTAAATTGTGACAGCGTTATGAATGGAATGAAATTCTTAAATTGTTTAACAATTTGGAATTTACAATTCACAAAGAATTCGTCTTTTATAACCTGAATTGTGAAATTTACAAATGTGCAATCCCTTATACCTCATTTGTCAACCTAGTGACGCTTTCAACATGAACCGAGAAATAATTAATTGTACTATCAAAGATTTATGTAATTCATTTTTTTGAATTTTTGATGAATTAAGATACTTCTGGAAGGTCACCTTAAATTCAATTTTGGTATATTCAAAACGTCGGCACCATATTACCTATCTGGATGCGAATCCTATGGAAGTACTGCATTGCAGTGCACTGGTTTAATTCCCGAGTTGGTGTATACTACTAGCTTTATACTAATGACTTTTGAAATTAAATCTCACGAAGAATGTAATGAAAATAAATAACTAGTTATTAATTACAGTACTTACTCTGAATGTTTAGATTAAACCCTTGCCTTATAATCTGTTTGATTTAAATCTGGTTAACTAAATGATTCAAGTTTCTGGACTTATTACAAACTTGAATACGCACCAACCGCCCCTAACCAATAAATGCATAAAATTGACAGAATCATTTTTAATGGCGTGAAACAAAAACTAAACTTAAGATATACTTTCTCTCAATCTGAAATTGAATCATTGAATTGCAAAATGTTCCATGGAATTGTTTAAAATATATCCAAAATATTTTTTGTCACATAATAATTCTCACTATAAAAGTGGATACCTGCATTTTGGTATTCAAACCACTTTAGAAGCATATAGGTCACTAGGCTTTAACATTCAGGAAATTCTCATGGCGCGATCGTCTTCCTCACAGTTTTTTACATATATTACGATCCAGCAATTAAAATTTCAGATGGCCACCGATATACCGTTCATCGTTCATTGGCAGGAGGTTTTCCTATTGGCAGAGTAGAAATGTCAATTTTTGTTGGCGGAGTTCAAAATATCCAACAAATTGTTGAACCCCGACGCCACCATATTGAGAATATGAACAGAATAATATATGTATCACCAGATAAAATATTTAGTTAATTTATTTCACTATTTGTTAAAATTATTTTTCATTTTACCTGAGTAAATATGATGATTAGGAATATAAATGATTGCTGTTAATTCATTAAAAAAGAATATTCTAAGAGCACCTGAATATTCCCAACTAAACCTTTTCATTTGGAAGACAACACCAAATATAATTTGTGTAAGTTCTGAATAAAGAGTAGAGTCAGATTTGTACCAACTAAGGTTTTTTACCTTAAAATTCAAACTTGACATAAATATTTCAGAAAATTTCAGACTTAATATCAATCATAGTGCTTTTAAAATTTTCTTTAAAATGATAATTTTTGTGTGTTTCCCCTTCATTTTTTACATATTTGAAATTAGTGATTTCATGTTTTATAAACCATAAGCAAATAAATAATTTATTTATTTAAAAAAAGTTGAAACTTTTTTGCATTGTCTCAACGACGTTGTAAAATAAGTAACAATAGAATGCATAAAACTGACACAAAGATTGTTTCGTCAGTTTTTCTACATTATTTATCCTCTATCTGAAAATACGATTATTTCTTTAGATTTAAAAATTTTGTTTGTTTACCCTCTATTTTTGTACCAACATTACTATTAAATAATTACAAGCTAATGAATTTTGGTTTCAATTTTTTTACAAGGTTGAAATTTTCTCAAGCATTGAAGCAAAATAAAAGTTTACAAGCGAATACATTATTAAACATAAGGATTGGTTTCTTAATTCGTCTGCATTCTGTAACTTGTCACTGAAAATAGAAATATGACACATAAGTAAGAAAGATGCTCCACACGACTACATACACAATAACGTCAAAAAACTGAATGTAAAATTAGGGCAGTATTTCTATTACTTCAAAGAGAAATTATAACACAAACTTGCACCGAATATACATTCTAGATTTTTATATGCTAATTCTTTACATATAAATTAACATGTAATTAATTTGACAACCAACCATTTTGTTTAATTTATACAACCTCAAATTTACATTATATGAGTGGAAAGGAAGACTTCGTTGTGAATTTTGAGAGATTTTTTAAAATGGACAATGGTTTGATAATATTGAATATAAACACTTCCGTCTTTCCTAAAATCTTGCAGGTTTGAATGTGTCAAAAGTTTAAATTTCACCGTCAAATTATTAAGTTAAAATTAGAAACACTGTTCCTAGCAAAAATGTAATCACATTCTATGCCGAAATTCATCCTCATCGTATTGACTATAAGCATTCCGTGAAATTTTGATGACCAAGGAATCCACAGTTCTGACAGCTCAATTAAGTGTTATCCAGTAATTCTGAACAATACATCTCATCTTAATTATAGTTTTGGTTACTTGAACTTGCACGTAATGTTTTTTCTGAAGTAAACTATTTAAAAAAACAGAGAAACCAATCAATTCATTAACATCAGAAACCCCAACGGATCTGAACATGTGTATTTTTGTGCACAAAGGATTAATTAATATTTAGTATTGCCATAAACACCTAACTAACGAATAGATTAGTCATTATTTCCCTGCGTTATACTAGCGTCGGTCAATTTTACAAAAGCACTAAAACTGTTGGTATGTTGTTATCTATAGGATTAATTGATAATTAAAATACTCCTTCTCAAAGCTTTAATCATGAAAATTGACAATTATACTAATTATTTGTCACCAGCTGCACCTCATATATTATAAAAACCAAGCACTTCATTTTACACATAATTTAATTCCATTTCACACTGCAAAATGAATCACTGCTGTCTACGGTCCTGAACAGCAATTGCTCGATTGCTTTAAAATAGCTTGGACCAGATAAAAACTATAAATGGACAAATAAGACTGTGTCTGAAACCTTCAAAATGCTATGAACACATTAACTGCACAGAAATTGGTCACGGATTTATAGTGTGACATAACCCATCATATCCGTTTGTAGTGTAACATAAATGTTTCTTCAGAACCTTATGAACATTGCATTTAAACGAGTAGACAAATATTCAAATGACTGTTTGTTTGGAAAAGAAGTTGGTTGAAAAATACTACAAGTCATTATTATTACATTGATTCAAACCCGACGAAAATAAATCAATTTTGTAAATATAACCTATGTGCTGAAATGAATAATTTTATACAAATGCTTACACTTGTAACAAATGAATTTGATCAATTTTTAATCAATTTCAATACAAGCTTAAAACCCAATTTTAAATAAAAACTACAAAATATTACATTCCCGGCGGACAATTCATTACACAATCCGTTTTTTGTGATAACGTGACTGCTAACTTATCCAGTAATAATAATTCGGCCAGCTTTGTATGGATAAGTGCTTGATGAAATTTATAAACAAGTGCCATATGCGTGACGTCTATGACCGAGACAGAATGTTATATATGTAAATTTGCGGCAAAATAAACTGAGTGAACAATTTCTTGCGTCGATCTTTTCTATAAAATAATACGCCTTGATATGATTACTGAACCAAGTTAATTTGGATTGCTTTATTTTAGAGGAATATGTGATAGCATTTGACAAAAACCCCAGAATAGAAGTACAAACACATTTACAGTCCAAACCAACAACAAAGGCAGATTTACCAAAGCATGACATGTAATTGCCGCGCATAATGTACCTTGTGGCATGGGGTGAATTGATACTAAACGTCATAGAGTAATTTAAATAAGGTAACATTATGCACGGCAATTACATGTCCTGCTTTGGTAAATCTGCCTTTGTTGTTGGTTTGGACTGTACTTAGATTTTCGTGAAACAAATTTGATATTTATAATTAATTACGGTCATACCTAGTAAGCCTACGGTCATACCTACTGCATCCTGCATCAGTCATACCTACTAAGATTTTTATGCTGGGTTTAGTTAGGCTGGCATAATTGGTTTACAAGTTATACAACAAATGCTGCACCAAAATTGAAATGCAATTCTAGCTTTTACTATCAATGCCTTGAACATTTTCAACATAAATGCAGAAAAATATTCCGGCGAAACATTACTAATGAAATCAGGAAAAGAATAATAACTCACAAGAATAGTAATTCACTCAAAGAGCTAAACAAATCCGAAATCCCAACAAAGGGACTCCTGAGGAATATTCTTGAGCCTAACCGATATAAATATTTGGTTGTGCTGGAATAAAGTTGGGAATGTACAACTATAATGCAAAATCCTTGCTAAAAATTTTGCAAACTCATCATCTAACATGATATCATGGAACGTAGTTTTAATTTGGCCGACATCTATTGTCAGTCCCAAATTTTGAAAATCCCTCGACAAGGTAATTAATACTCTGTCCAACATATGAAAATGACATAGCTACGATTTCTGGATTAAATGTTTATAATTACTACTATAATGTTTAAATGCAATCAGTTTAGATTCGTATTCATCAATTCTTCATTTTCACATCACAGTTTGCTAGACTTTCAGTGAAATTTCATTCCACTTTTGCACATAGTGAAATGCTTCCTGAAACTTACTTTCCAATCAGATAACATGTCACATTATATTCTTAAACCGTTTAATTTACTTAAATATTGTTCGGCAACATGAAAATCAAACCCATAAATAAAAATTTGAAATCCTACAAGCTTTTTATTGTTGTCTACATAAACTATGGGTAGTTGTAGCACGATACTTCAAATTTCTCGCTTTCCTCTATTAAGCAGTTCGAAGAAGTATCCCGGTAAACCAATAAATTTCTTTATTTTCCTTCCTTGTTTCAATAATTATCCATTTGTGAACTCATATGAAATAACATGTGCAATTTACAGGTATAAAATAAAAATGGACAGGAGTCGTAAGCCCGAACAAACAAAGAAATTTTTAACCTTTCTTACTGGGTGTAATTCCGTTAATTATCATTTCATTCTCCACTAAATTTACAACCTTTTAGACTAAAACTTTTAGTATATTTGGTCTCAATTGACCCCAAAATTGGTTTTGGTATCTGCTTGTCTGAGCCAAATCCATTTTATTGGCTCCTTTAAATTTGGATATCGAAATGTAACGTTATACAACCTTGTATCGAATAGACAATGCTACCAATTACAAATTGTCACTTTCAATAGTGTAAAAATGGAAAAGATTGACCACACCTGTCCGCGTCATTAGGCTGCATCAACATGTATGGATGCAGTTGCACAATCATGTGTGCTGCAATCGAAAATTTTGCAGTCTTTTTGAAAGAGTTTGATTAGATAAATTGCTCAAAAATTTTATTGGAATGAAAGAAGCTTGAATTATTTGAATTAATTGAATTAATAGGAATTATTTACTAAATTAATTGAATATCCTGCCAGAAAATCACTTTATAAGTAATTACAAAGACATACTCCAATACAAAATTGCGTTTCTTGAGCATTGTACACTTACAGGAAAGAAGGTGAAATTGCCGTGGTTCTGTTTAAGACAAGAAGCGAGGTAGTACCACAGTTACTTTTATGCCGGCCACGAAAAGTACTTTGCGGAGGGCATTCATTCCCTGAGAACGTCCATTCTATTCCTTTCAGCGGGCACAAAACGGC
>JAHZMV010005906.1:0-11561 GCA_027743765.1 Coecobrya sp. COE2
CGTGGGGGCTGCCCGAGGTGCTGAGGAGTTGGTGGGGAGAATTGAGCGGGGCGATGTCGGTTATTTCAGCGTCAGGTGAGAAATGAGTGTCGTATCCTGTGCTTAGCACTGAGTGACGCAGCATTGGTGCGGGTGGCTAGGATGTTGTGGATGTAAGGATAAATATAATGCTGTTTTCTGTCGGTTTATAGGTCGGGGGAGCGGCTGGCGGACATGATGCGGACGTTGCCAAAGCGACTGGCGGCTGACGCTACGGCGGCACTTGAGCTGCGAGAGCGAGTAATGCAAGAGTGGCGTACACCAAGTTTACAGCAGGAGTGGGGGTAAGAGAGGCTAAAGAAAAAAAAATAAAAAAAAATATCAATGAGAAGAGAAAAGAAAAACAATTTTTTTTTTGGAAGTAGAATTATATGTGTTTAATTGGTGTGTGTAATTTCTGCCGTAATTAGGATACGGAAATTGAAGTGGTCCTGCATCTTGTGCTATTCGGAGCCCACTAGCAGTGATCCCGGATTGTTCAAGGATCTAGGATGTCCGCAGGAGTGGTACCTTTGCAAGACATGTACTACTGGATCTTACGAAGGGAAGAGTGAGTGTCCTTTCAACTGTGGACATGGGGTGCGGCAAAGGAATATGGCAGTGGCGGTAATGCCGGTGGAGATGAGGAGGCGATTGCAGGAAGAAGACGAACAAGAGCAGCGAAGGAAGAGCGAGATGAGCCTGGCGGAGGAAGTGGCGATCCGAATGGAAAGGATGGAGCGGCGGGTCGAGCGGCGACGTGGACGAGAGCTAATGGACCGGAACGTGGACATAGGGATCGTGGGATTGGAGGAAATCATGCGTTTTGATGACGCAGTGGCGCATGCGGAGCGCGACCTGGAGGAGGCTGAGGAGGCCGTTGAGGAGCATGGTACACCAGAAGAGATGGTAGGTCATCGTGTGCGGCGCGGGATGGATCAGAACGTGGACGTGGGGGTTGCAGTTACGGAAGAAGTTCTGCACTTTAAAGACGCGGTAGCCCAGGCGGAACGTGAGCTGGAGGAACTCGAGAAGGCTGCGATGGAGAGCAGGTCCTCTGCAGCGATGGAGCGTCGGCGTGAATTGGAATGGGATGAAGTAATAGAGTTGCTGGGGTTGGAGGCGTGGATGCGTGAAGTCACGTTGGAAGCGGCTGACGAGGATGGGGTAGGAGGTGGATCCGTGGATGGTGTGCAGACTCCAGGTATTACGGAAACTGAGGCTGTGGAGGAGCGTCCGGACCTACGCGTGCATGCAGTGGTGGCGGTAGAACCCGTGTTTGTCAGCATTTCAGAAGCCGAACAGCGGTTGGCGCAGATGGCGTTGTCGGGGGCGACTAGAAGGCCGACGTATGCCGAAACAGGAGGGGGAATAGGAGAGCGGGAACGGCAGCGGAATAAGTGTTTGTGGTGAGTGACGGGTGTGCTAGAAATAAGAATGGGAGAGAAGAGAAGAAAAAAAAATAATAACGCATATCGGTAATTAATTTTAGGTTTCCATAATATGACATATTGTTTTTGTTTGTGAAATTCGTAGGTTCCGGTGTGGGCGAATTGGATGCGGTTAAACGTCGTGGAAGATGGGAAATATCAGGCGCCATCGTGGGAGTGCTGGTTGTCCTCTGGAAGGCTGACGGTGCACGGATTGGACGATATTCATACAAATTTATTATTATTATATGTCGTATAGATAACATGTGTAGGCAGTAGGAATATTATAATTGTGTTCAGATTGACGATGATGCGTAAAAAATAAAAACAGAAATTCATTATCGTTAAAAACAATGGAAGTGTCATTATCATTTTGTTCGTATTAACTGATGTGGTGGTGGGATGGGGGAAAGAGGTAAAAGGTGGCAATTCGTTTTAAGAATAGGAACGCATAAACGGCATTATCAAGATTCTGAGAGTAGAGACCAAAGGGGTTGGCTGGAGATAGTAATGAGCTAACGGCAAAGATTGGTTCGTCATAAGATGGTGGCATAGAATTGCCTGTACTGTGGTTTCAATAGAATGTCATTGTTAAAAAAAATGGATGATGTCTAAAGACATTAGTCAGTAAGATATAAGTCATTTACTGGCACAAGAGGTGTTCTAGGTAGTGGGGATTGGCGGAGGTCAAAGGTAGTAGATAGGGTGTGTATGGTACGAGAAGCGGGGAGCTGAGGGAACAAATCGGAACGAGAAGGGTTTAATGGTTGTTGTGTGTATTTCTTTTGCAAAACAGCGGAAAAATACTACCTTGCATTTCGCCATTGTTCTTTTTATTTAAAAGTTAAGTTGAAAGAAAGGTGATGATAAGAGAGAATTATGGTTTGCGTATTTCTAGTTGAGCTTCATTTCTTGTTTGGTAAAAGTGCCATGCTTGCTTCAAAGTGTTTCTTGTTTATAACGTTGAATGGCTTTGAGTTTACTTTGAGCTTCATGAAAAAATCAATTACGGTTTCTCTTTTGAATTTGCTTAGACATAAAGGGTGCTATATGGCGTCATAAAATTCGGGGTATCCTTGCGGAATTATTACTGGTTGATAACCTACCCGAACATAAAGGCTTGGGGGGAAAAAGAAGATAAATATGCTCAAATTAGAAAGTGTGCTCACACCTTTGTGTCACAACAGTGAATGCTGACGTCAATAATGTTTGGCCTTGGAGCTAAAATGTACACGGGTTTGGTTTGTTCTTTTATATATAGCAACGTTCCACCATGAGAAAACGGGTGACTAAAGTTGATACCCTGTTTCGGTGTGAACTGAAAGCTCGCGCATTCGGGAATTAGAGTGGACATTTTGCTAGAGTTGGTAATGTCCGTTGATAAGTGTATCTACCGTTTGTGCGTGTTAAAAGAACATGTATGTACATAGTGAGAGTGCTCTCAAAAATGTTAGCTCATTGTAAATGCCAAGTGGGTGGACAATTAGCATGTGTGTGTTAAACGTGGTGAAAGCACTATTTTTAGGTTGAGCTCTTCAATTGTTTAGAATGTAATCAGAAGCAATTGTATTCAAATAACCTTGGTGACTTATTTCATGATGCGTATGGATATAATATTGGAGAAAAAAAATTGCGAAAAAAAAATTTAAAGCATGCGTAGCTGTTACGTAAAAAAAATTGTTGCATGTCGAGTAAAAACTTTCAAAACATGTCGAAATTTGCTAGTGTAGTAATTCAAATAATTTAGGATATTGCTCGGATGGTAGATTACGGTGGAGTGACTTATTTTGTGTTTGTAATAAAAATTATATTCTTCGATAGGTTGTGCTAGTTGGGAAAAGTAGGGAAAGTAGTTTTGTGCGAGTAGTAGAAAGAATAGAAAATGTCAGTCAATTGTTAACATATTTTCTTTACGGAAAGTTTTTAAGAAGAAGGAACTAGTGAGCTTTGCTTATGAGATGTGTTATTTGGCGACCATATAATGATGATGATATGTAAACTCTATACTCATGTTGTGTAATCAGTATTTTAAGAGATATTGTGAATCTGGGGTACTCTGAGACGATTAGTGTAATTTGCTATGAGAATCGGATAACGGATTTTGATTTGGCGAGATTTTGGCGCTCCGTTGTTAGTTGTATGTTTATGTAGGGGCTGCTATGAGAGGACTAGTACTCAGAGTTCATTGTCTCGAGAAAAGGGCGTTTGGGGAACTCGTGTAGTGATTGGCCATATAAGAGATGTAGTGAGTATATAGGAATCAGGGGAGAAAAGTTGGGTGAGGTCAGGTGGAGCAGTATCAAATAGTGTCATATGGACAATATACAAGAGAGAGAAAAAAAAATAACAAATAGCAATAAAGTGTTTGTTACGCTGGTATCTTACTAATACACGAGTCCGCGATCGGGAGATGAGTTGGGAGCAGTGACAGGTGTGTTAGTCATTCTCCATCAGATGTGAGCTCCTGTCACGTAAGTGGCCATCCAAATTGGGTGTAATAGAATCTGTTTTAATGTGTTTTACTAATGTAAGAAATAAAGAAATGCATCAATGGACTTAAAACAAATGTTCAGAGAACGATAATGCATACGATAAGGAGATAAACATATTAATAGTGAGTTGGGCGTTGTCGGGAGCGATGTGGTGGCGGCTGGGGTTCGTCGTTAGAACGCCGGAACCGACAAATATTGCGTGTGTGGCCGAGGAGTCCACAGAATTCGCAAATGGGAGAGTTGTAGCGAGGTCTAGAAACTATGTTGGTTAAGTCGCGGTAGAGGGTGTCCAACTGAGAAGTAGGAATATGGGGGAGGTCTATGTGGCGTTGTTTGCCGTTGGGGAAAGTCAGCGTGATAGTTGAGATCGTCTGTTGGTGAGTGTCCGTGTGCCTGTACCTGTGGCGGTGTTCGAAACCATGATTATGTTGGTGGTTGTCGTCGTTATGATTGTTTTTTGGAGGAACGGTTTTGTCACGAGAGTTGTAGCCTTGTTGTTCAAAGGAAAAGTTGGGGTTAGCGGATGAGCGGAAGGGAGGGTCATCTGTGTCATCTGTGTGGTCGGATTGAGCTCGACCTTGGTCCTGAGTTGGCGTGTGATGTGATGAGGGAGTTTTTCCACTGGCGGTTGGGGGAGTCGAGGTGGATCTTGGTGTAGACAATACGGTGAGTAAAAGGGAGAGTTCTGATATATATTCCGAGAAAGCAATGATGAGTGGAGCTATTGGCAAGTGGACGTAAGTCTGAGCAATGTGAAGAAGAAAAGTTGTCAAGTGGCGTATAAGTAGCCGCATCTGGTCACGAACTACATTTGGTTTTGCAGGATCCCAGTATGACGATATTCTTATGTTCGACATGATACCAATAATGTTGGTTTCGCAAAAAAAAAGATGGAGAGAAAGAAAAGAATTAAAAAAGAAATAATATAATATAGTAAAGTGAGTACTAAGGTGTGGTGTTGGAGAACGCTGTTAGTCGATGACAGATTCCATCAATTAGCTCATTGCGACAGGTGAGCTGGAGGACGGGATAAGTAAGTAAACCGGTATGGTTGTATGGAAGATTTTGAAGGTGAGCAACGAAGAAACCAAATGATTGTTGTGTGTCACTAGTAGCACGAGTCCCCTTGCAACTGTAGTTAAGTGAGTTGTGCACTATTGTAGAAGAAAGCGAGAGTTGTGTCTGGTGTGTGACAAGGTGTTGAGCGCAACTAAAGATTTTGTGTTTGCTGTCGTGTTGCAAGAGAGGAAACTTCCTTTGTGCTAGCAGGTGGTCGGAATGTTTGCTATCTTGTCTGTACGTGCAGTCATGATTGGCAGAGATGTATCAAAGATATAGGAAGCAAAAGTGCCTATGCGAATGTGGAGCTCACTGGGATGTAATGGGAAATAGAGACAGAAAATCGTAAAGAAGGCAACACAGAAAAGATGACTAAAGAAATGCATGTTATTGTGGGGTATATGTGAGCTCTGTTGTTCTGGTATATTAATATGATTTGTTTCCATGGAAGAGTTCGCATTATAGTTATGATGTAATAACCAGAGAAAAAAAATATGCGTGAGTGAAGCGAGTGAGCTGTGAGGTGTTAGAGTGTGTGTTACTCGACCATTTGTTATACGTGACTGTGAGTGTGGAAATTCACATGTTATTTTAGCCTAAAAGATTAGACTACCATGAATAGGATAGTCGGTTTCCTTGTGGTTGTAGCTTAGCATGTGTGACTAAAGGTAGAGCAAAGCTGTGGAGTTGAGTTTTTGTGTGTTTAGTCATGATTCTAATGTTTTGTAGAGAAAATACAGCTGCCTTGATCCAGAGGGACAAGTGCATATATCGGGTGCGTGTACGTGTCACGAGAAAAGAAGATTATTGAGAGTTCAGCATATTACCATAGTTCTGTAAGAGAGATGGTACTACCTACTGGGTTCTTTAACAAAAAGGAAAAATATGTGATGTGCTTGACTGAATGGAGCGTGAGAAGGGAATGCTCAGTGCAGTCAACGAGCTAACATTGAGATTTGCTATTTATGTGGTGTTATATAGAGTGTGATATCATCTCGAGCTCATCTGGATCTCATAGCATGTATGATAGTGACAAGAGAAAAAAAATATGTAAGGAAGAACGCCAAATGCAAAATGCGTAGTGTGAAGGAGGAATTGTGTTCGTGCTCTTTGTGCATAGGTTATGGATACACACATACATGTGGAGCATATACTGTCGATATATATACTGTTGATATATCCCGAAATATGTTCGGAAGTGAGGTCAATGACCAATTAGGTTGTTGAGCTCAAACTAGGCGAGATATTGTATGAGGTTGTGGGAGTCATATGAGCGATGTTATGTGGCTGTTGCTCACGACGAAAACAATAATAGTGTTGTGAAGCGAGAGAGAGTGAGAACATGTGATCTAGCCTGAATCATGTACACATCGAGAAAAGTATTAGTGAACGGGATGCAAGCTGTACCTGGGTATGCATACTTCTTGTTTCATAAAATGATATGCAGTCACATATCGGTAATGAGGAGGTGAGCATGATACTGTGTACAGAGAGAATGTAAGTAGGGAGATGGAGAAAAGAATAATCTGTATGTTATATGTGTGGATGCAATTGGTATGAGCTACTTGTTTGATGGTAGTGTATTACGTGTCAGAAATTCTTTTGTAGGTAGTGAGCAAATGTGTTAGTTTTGTGGACTGCTGAAGCTTTAGAACGGAAATCATGTTGTTCAGAACGGGGTGGGAGGACAAAAAAAAATTTTTTTTTGCAGTGCTGAGCGGAGTATACTGGAAAAGTGCAACGACCTTGAACCAGAAAAGGAAAGAAGAAGCTTGTTTTGTGTGTTTTTTTGGCTTTGCATGCGCAAACTAATCTGAGGATTATGTCACTGAGCAAGTCGGATACATTTTTTGTTAATTTTTGTGTGCTTATATGTGCTACGGTTGTTGTTTCGGTCAGTGAGCTCGCACAAAAATGCAATAGTGTAGAAAAAAATGCGTTGAGTACTGTCAATATAAATCATGGCTCATCGCGAATTTTATAAGATTGATCTTTCACAATTACAAAAAGAATGTCATGATGTGGCAGATGTTGCATGTAAGTGTGGGATGATGATATTGCAACTAAGGTGTTCTTTAAATAGTAATATTTTATGGTTTGGCTACTAATTTGGTGACGATTCTGCTACCACAAAATAAAAGAGCTTCTGTATGTGATGATTCATGTTATTGCAATATTGGCATGAAGAGAGAGAGCTCTGTGTCCCAGAGAATGTGCTTACATGTAAATATTCAGTGAATGTAAATCTTAATATATAGTTACAATTGTGCTGAGAATCAGAACAATCATCTGTCAGGATTTTGGAGCAAGGATCATTGTCCTGGTAGTCATCGATTCTACAAATTCTCTTCATGAGAGTTGTAAACAACCGAAGAAAGAAAGTGGGTGTTTCTTTTTTGTTGTAAAAGATGAATTTGTTATTTTAAAGCTTAATTATTATTTTATGCTACTGGGCTCATTTTATGATGCTAAAAGTTATTACTCATGTGTTAGTTGTTGTGAAGCAAAATGCTCTGAGCTGACAAAAAAAATGCATGTCGGAGAGGCCTAAATAGCTGGCTACCAGAAAAAAATTGATTTTGTATCCAGTTATGTCGACATTGCGCCTATTAAAAGGGTGAGCTCCTTATCATTTGGTGACAACTATGAGTTCTTTAACTATTTATTATATTCATTAAATCACCTAAAAATGTTTTTATCAACTAATAATAATTGACTTGAGCTTGTCAGCAACATTTTTGTTTTAGGAGTGCGGATGAGTGCAGTGAGGGATCATCAGAACTGAGATGACAGTGAATGACTTCCATAATTATGAGTCATGGTGGGGCGTTTTAACAATGCTAATGATGTAAGACTTCTAAACGAGTTATTTTTATAGCTAAATTATATAATGCTTACATTTGTGTGGTTTATCGTCAGGCCATTGGTATCTTGCAGTAGTGAGCTGATGACTACCTACATATACAGCATATAACGCCCTTAAATTGAGGTCGTGGGATAAATGACCGGATAAATTATGCGTAATGCAATGTTCGTTTCTTATATCCTCCTACCATTGTTGTACTCGCCTGGGAGTTTAGAGTGAAGAATTTGTGACTGGTAGTGAACTATTACTTAACTATATTATGACAAAATGACAAATGTCCATGACCTGTACTATGCTTGTAGCTCCACAAGATGATAAACGAGCGAAATTACAAGCGATTTCTAAATCAGAGAGGAATCGAGAAGTTACACCATATGCAAAAATTAAAAGCGGATCTGTTGGTATTTTCTGTTAAGCCACATATCGAGAAATTAAGTAGCTTGAGATCAATTTCTGATAATGGTTGGCTAATTGATGGAGACATTTTCTATCTTTGTCCATTTTGCGTCTGCTCGACATACCATCCATTTCCGTTAAGTTTACAAAATCCTGAGAATGCTACCGTCCAAACCATTAAGAAATCAATTCTTCAGTACAAAACAGATTCAACAAATTATCCCGTCAGATGGATAATTGATCACCCAGGGGGGACACACGGTTGGAACCGAAAGTCCAACAAATTTACTGAATTTCGCGACCACAAAATGTTTTATCCACTGTCTGAATTACATCCAGATGACGTGGGAAACGGTGATGTTTATTGGTTTCAGGCTTGGATGAGCATGATTTTTGGGAATGACGAATTTATCTTGGATAACGAGTTGACAAATTTTAATTGCACTGGAAATAACATTGGTTTTGACCAAGTAAATTCTTACGAGTATAAGCAAACTCTACCAACATTTAAATGGGAAGCTGGTCCAGGTTTAGATCAAGCAGTCACAGCCTGGACACATATGCATACATTTTACACCTGTTCAAAATTAAGGACAGGGATGTTTTCATTCGAGATTCTGTACAACATATTTGACATATCCTTTTGGATTGGAATTATCACAACGTATTTTATTTGTACAACCATTTTATTTAAATTGGAGAGCTTCGTATTAACAAAACATGTTGTCCTTAACTCTAACAAACCTCAAGTCGTCGACAGAACAGAGGCGGCGTTGATTCCATACCTGAGCTTCGCCATCCTTTTGGAACAATCAACAAACTGGGTACAGAGAAGATACAGATTACATTGGCTGCGTGGGCTACTAGTTATTTTTGCAATTGTTATTACAAATGCCTACAAAGGTGAAAACATTAACAAGCTAATATCACCCGTGAGACCGGTACCGATAAATCAACTACAGGAATTATTGGATAATAATTTTTCTCTTTATCAGTACGGCCGGTGGTTTAGTAACATGTTGGAATCAACCTCACCACCACCGCTTAGCAAATCAATACACAACCAATTGATGAACAGATTGATCTCAGTTCCCAAATATGACATGGGCTTTTGGCAACGTTTTGCCGAGTGTCGGGAACCATTAGCAATATTTGAGGCATGGAGTAATATTTTGAGTAATATCAGAAGATTGCGGAAAACAGACGGCATCCTGTTTGACGATGTAAATATAGGGAAAGATAGAATTGATACCAGGCACTATGGCTACATTCTGCAGGGGAATGTTAATCCCAACATTCCAAAACGAATTGATATCTTGAAGAGTTCGGGAATATTTGAAGAATGGAAGATTTTCAATACACGGCGATGGATACTTAGGGAAGGGTATCATCCAGAAGTGTTAGCAATTGGGGAAAGGTGGAACGAGTTGAAGTCAAATAAAAGAGCGGAAAGTATGCCGTTGAAAGGCAGTATAGTAACTGTGTTTGTTTTATTTTGCGTTGGATTATTCACTACAATTTTGTCCTTTGGATGTGAGAGACTCAGTACCATATTTACCCTAAAACGCCTCCAATATTTTTGTCGTGTGATTACCGGTTACGTGGAAGTAATTTTCGCAAAGATCAAATTTATGTGTATAATTTGTGTAACCTCACAGAAGGAATTTATTCGACAAGAGAAGACGCTAAAAGAAATCAAGTTACTTGAAGAAAAGAAAGAAAAAATATTAATTCTTGACCCTCATCAGTCTCTCGCTGTGCATCATTTTATCAACTCTTACAATACCAACGGACTTGTTACGAAATTTGTAGATTTAGTTTTGGAACATGGCATTCTTCCAATACTACCATCCGAGGAAACAATAAAAGAATGGCTTCACTTTAAACCAACGCACGAGATGGGAAAGCATTTAATGAAAACTCTTGTCAGTAATTTTATGAAACATTTAGAACTTATGGAAAAACTGGATGAGATCAACAATAAAACTTACACAGAAGAAAGGCAGGCCGTTTGATTTATGGGTTTCCAATGTTCAGAATATTTCTGACAAAGCAATGGAGTTTACATCTCAATCAAATACTGCGTTAGTAAAGGATGTTAAAAACAGAAATATTCATGAAACCATGCTTCTTAGCCAGATGCTAGTACTCCGAAATATCGACATAATAATGCAATTTGTACGGAGATCTCTGAAACAAGGAGATGATGAAATTGATAAGCACTACAAGTGCATTATGGCTATGGCATATACCACAGCAAAAATGTAAATACTGTGAAACTACTGACTGGAAGAATTAAAATGCCAACTTGTAACTATAATTTTAGGTTATGCAGTATTACACTTAGGTGGTAGATCTACTATAATAAACTTTTCTTTGAAATGCTTGCACATATGGAACAGGTTCAGCAAAGCTCTATGATTATACACATTATTGATATAGTAAAAATAAAATAATTGTTTCAAAATGGGAAATGATTAGATATAAAAAATCTGTAGTATGATAAATATGTTTTATTATAAAACCTATAAAGTATGTAAATGATAAAAAAGGATGGCTAGTTCCTGGAGCACATGGGGCATAAGATATAATTTCACAAACATGCATAAGCCAACATGTATACATTAAAGCAATCAAGTTTGTTTCAGATCCTCTGCATTTTCCATTACTTCCATACAACATGTTCAACAACCTATAATATTAGCAACAAAATTATGTTTTTTTAGTACAAAACCTCTGGTTGTAACTCTTAAATTCATTAATTTCATATTCCTTTTAAAATTAATTTAATTTTAGATAGTGCTTTCAAGCAGAAATTGGGTATGCTAGAAAACAATCGCATACATAGTAGCATATAATGCGAATCCATGAGGGTTGCGACTCCATTTGACTATGTAATCTGAAAAGTTGGTCCTCCCACGAATACACTGTATTAATTTTTTCAACCGAGAGCCGTCAAAAGGAATCCTTCGATGCCTGTAAAGCGAGTGGTACAGTTGCAAATATCCAAATTTCCATACATCCTTCTTGACACCTCGATCAAAATGATACGGGATATTAAAAACAACGCAGAAAAATACAGTCTCAGTTTCTGTTACCCCTTTCTGGTATCTACACATTTCCAATTTTTCTAATGTTTAGGGATTAGCTACCTTGGCTAATTGATCACATTTATGCAAAAATCCAATAACCGACAACCAGATTCTATCCTAGAAAAGAAGTGATATATGTTTCCTAACAAATTCTTATCAAATCACCTACCTTGTATTCGAAGATGCGTCAGATTTTCTAACAAACCGT
>JAHZMV010005907.1:0-16557 GCA_027743765.1 Coecobrya sp. COE2
AGCGAGCGGCCCGTTTCTGTCGTTCGTCCCGCCACCACTTTTTGTTCAGTGTGCCTGCTTTACCATCATTGGCCAGATTTTTTTAGGCCCAACCTACACTGCATCGCTCAAGTTGTGTCCTTTAGCATTCTGTAGTAGGCTTTTTTCGATGACGTAACAGGAGCCGAACATAAAAAACCTCCACAGGGGTACACAATGATCCATGATCACTTCTGTACAATACACATAACAAATATTATTAGCATCATCTTGGCTAAGATTAAAGGAATGTTAAAGGTAAAAGCAGAACCATGAAAAGTGAAAGGTTTGCACAATGCCGTCTATCTCAAAGCAAGAGGTGAAAATGCAAATTTACAAAACGACAAATTGATTAATTTTATCTTTTAATCTGACCTCTCATCAATTGTTTCATTCAATATTCCGTCGGACAGGATTTTCTAAGCCAGCTTAAGTGCAAGGTCACTACTACTGCGTTAAAATATTTAGTCAAGAGGAAACAATGCAATGCCTTTGTAATGCCGCTTAGACCAAAAAATAAATAAACAAAATGAAAATTAATGAAATATAAAATTAACCATAACAAAGTGTCAAGTGTGGCCTTTAAAAGAAATTTTTAGCATGCTTCTTGGTATTTTCTCACTGTAAGTAGAGATGTAAAAAGCACAAGTTCATGTATTAGCAAGCTCATAATAATAACCTATCTCTGAAAAGCCAAAAATACTTTTTCGAAGAGCTTTAAACATTATATTTGTTCTCTCAAATTATTTACTATTTACCATACATATGTAGTAAGTGGAAATTTTAGTACAAGTATTTCATGTTGTGTGCTTGTGATGTCAGTTGCGTTGCTCACTGTGAGTTTTTTAGTCTTTAGTTTAGCCGGCCGCTATACATGAAAGCAGTCATCTCATCTACTCACATAAATCAAATGTCAGTGGGTAACTCCATTAATCATTAGTTTTGTGTTGTGCTGTGCAATATATGATATACCTGCACACACTTGAAATAATATGCAGAACATCACATAATATGGACAATAATACATCATTCTATACTCATGTCAAGTTTATAATATTTCGTGATCCATACAAGTAAAATACATTATTGCATCGCAATGATGTCCTGTATTTTGGTATAGAAGTTGTTGTGGTCTTCGCTTTGGTCATGTGTACATGAATTTGAAAAGAAGAATTACGCTTGTAAATGTGCAATTTACGATTTAGGTTCACTGGTCAGTCACCGTGTTCATGTTCACTGAAAGTAAGATGGCCATTGCATGCATACCTGTGTACTTTTCACTCATATTACTTACACGTGGTTAAGCCTGTATATAAAATATAAGCTCTCTTCTCAAGTTGACCACATAAATCATGAGCGAAAATGTAATAAACGCACACATGCACATTACACACATTACTTATGGAATGTACTATAAAATTCAGGGAGGCTCCTATTTTTGTAAAGCCTATGAAATCAGTATATTTTGAGCTATCTTGGTGGAGGGAGCATCATGGGCTTTCAAAGCACTTTGTCAATTTAATTTCCTAATGCATCTTTCTAATTTCAATATATATTCAGATTTTTTCTTCCATGTAATTCGGAGAAAGGTTCAAGTTCATGCGCATTTTTTATTCCCAAGTCTGTAATTTTAAATGCTACGGTTGTGCCATTGCTCAGTGAGCCATGGTATATACCACGAATCTAAAAAAAGCTTGTAGCCGAATGGAAAAGTGAATGAAAAACTAACCGACATATACTACGCACTACAAGAACGATGATGATGATGATGATACGCAAATGAGATTTTTTCTTTGAATGGATAATGTGTTTAAAGGGAAACCTGAGTCCGTGAAATTTACTGGATTTTAGTCTGATTCACATCTCTTCAATTTTCCAGATCTTCACCGTATCAATGCATTACATATATTAATATGCAACACACAATAGTTCCTTGCATGCACAATGCATTCAGTTCCCGTGCATTTAATATCAACTTGGGCTTGAGCAAAAGGAAAGTAATGTTTTTCTCCTTCTACTTTCTTGTCCAGAGCAAAACAATTTGAAATTCAGGGATCATACAATCTTGCAATAAATCTAAATCCGATCCGACAGCCGAGGATCTCGGGTTTCAAGGAAAGCTAATAATATCCACACACACGTATAGCACAAATTATAGAGTAGGGTGGGGTATGATACTAAAACAACTGATTCTGAACTCTACTGAATAATACTGGAGTATACCCATACCACTAAAAGTCAACATTTTCGTTTTTTGAGACGACCACCAGCAACATGACTTTCCTCTCCCACTCTATCCAACTTTATTTACTGCCATATAATTTTGATTGTGTGGTGGTGGTGATACAGACAATGCAATGTTAGTAGAAGCAGAAAATCTTTTTCTATTCTATATTATGCTATAAATGGTATTGTAAATACCTTATGTAGATAAATATAATAGTGATACTGCATCTCTTCGGTGCATACTGCACTCCTATGCAATTTTCTCTGTGGGGCTGCTGCAGTGCAAGTAACATTTTCGGGTGAGTGCGATTGTGTTTCACTTTGGATGGAGGCTTGATTTGGTTAGATGTTGTTTTTGTTACATAGTTGTCTTGTTATAATAAAATGAATTTATATAAATTCTGCCCCCATCATTTGAGTTTGTTCAACCCCATTGACACACTAGCAATGAATAGGACGGATGTAAAAGCTCAGGCGGAAAATTGGGGTGAGATGGTATACAACACAACCAGCACTATCAAGTAACACTTCATTTGTGTGATGGACCTATACCGATACTTCCTATTGCATAAATTTAGCAGAAGGGAAATAACTACAAGAGTATTTATTTATTACGTTATCTTCTGAACCGTCACTGTCTTACACAGAGACCTGAAAGTTAAATACTAAAAATGTGCGGATAAATTGCAGTACCTATATTCATACATTTAATATCTTCTAACGAAAATAATGTGCACTAGTCAAATGAAAGTTGTAGTCCGAATTGGGGAATAAAATTGTAAAAATATCCAATTATTTGTAAAAAAAAGTTCATACTTATTTATCTGGAAATATCATACTATGCTACGAAATTAAGTAGTTTATATTGGCGCAATAAAGTTGATGATTTATTGTTGTGATGCATTGCTGAGGCAGTTTTGATGCCATTGATCCGTTCATATTTGAGAGAATGAAAACAGAATATAAATTATAAGGCAGTGAGTAGTGAGTTCATCCTAAAGCATTATTGTTGGGTGTACTCGTACTTATATATGTCTCCTTATACATCACATCGCCATCAACATCGTCAAACATCCGTGTATTGTTTGCGCACACAGTCAAGGCAGTATAACATTTCTTTATAAAATATATATTGAGTAATAATATTAAGTAAATGAAGTGAGTTCATTTTATATAATATATTAGAACGGTGTATGTGTTTGATAAATATAATGGGCTACCGATCGATCTTCCACAACAACGCACACTACCACCACCGTCACACAACTACTATGTGCTTGTTTTTGGACCTATAACTTGAACGGTTTTGGTGATACTTTATGAACTTTACCGTATTATAAAGCATGTATGATATCAAATATAAAGTTCCTTTTGTTTTTGTACGCTTCTCCTGCCTTGCCTTTCCTACTGCGGCACTATTCTCTTCTTCCCAAATACTGTAAATCTAATAATCGCACATACCTATGCATTTTCATATACAATACGGGCTGTTTGAGCAGAAAAGCCAGCCACCAACGCTAGTCACATGAATAGGTATTGTTATAGAAGTATAGAAGTGGCATAATATTTTATTGTTACCCCCGCACAGAACTGGACGATGAGGGTCTGAAATGTCCGAGAGGTAGAATAATGTATAATAATATTATTACGTTGATAGTTTTCTTTTTTTAGAGGTGTACACATAATGGCTTATACAATAATACCAATGATATGTATTCATCGTATTCATTCCAGAGGGAAAACACTCGGATGATGAACTCGCTATAAGTTCTCTCTTTGCACGCTCCTCTTTTCTGTCTTTAATCGTAGACGAAAATGCACATCATACTTTTACATGTCTTCAACTACCCTTATAATTATCCCTATGAATTTTACATTGTGTATGCATGAAGGAATGTTTGCACATGCAGTCACGTAGAAGATGCTGATTAGGAGATTTATGTCTTCATCGTACAATATCGGCTTGTCGGCTGAGAGTTTCTCTCGGCTCTCTTCTCTCTACCTTCTCGCTCATTCTCTATCTCCCTCTCGCTCTTATTGTGAAAAAAAGTTTTTTGCAGTTTGTGAGTTTGTAGTAGTAGACATGCCCATCCAACTTATTCATCTACACCCAAAATGTTTTTCCTGGGGTGAAGTACCTATAAAATATACGAGTTATAGGTATATTTTGGCTATGAATCTATAGAATTCCTGTAAAAAGTTTAAATGTGAGTACGCCAAGATAAATCGTCTTTCTAGTTGATATTTGGCATTCGCTTTTGTTCATGTCCTCCTCCTTCTCATTACACAAGGATATATGTATGCAATTATTATTATATGTTCTTTGCCAGAAAGGTTCTTTTAGCCACGATTCATCTCTCTCGCAAGATTCGTTGACTAATATAATCGATTATATTGATCGATTAAGCAACTAAAAAGGAAATATTATTAGCTCTATAAAACGTTAACGAGATATTTTGGTATCGGAGATGGGTTACCGCTTCCTTTTTAAGAATTCCGGATCCGTTTTCAATGAATGAAGGGAAGTTAATTCAATTCATAGTGACCAGAAGATTCTCAAATTGCTCATTAGTGTTTTTGAAAATTCAAAGCATCTTTTTACTTTCCAATTTCCAGACAGAAACTAGGAATTTGTTGCATGGGTTTCACTAAACTATATCATATTTGTGGTTGTTTTAACTTGGTTTAAAAAGCGTCATATGTTCACTGTCGGTCGATAGTGGAAATGTAGCTAACCACAATATATCACAGGATTCTCTTTTCCAACTTTCTTGCGGCACACATGCGTGAAAAGTTATGGTTTCATAGTTTCATTTGACTCATTATTGCTTTCAAATGATGTTCTAAAAGTTTTAGCTTCTTTTTGGAAGGACATGCAACTCATCATAAGCATTTTTTGTACACTTATCGTCTTATAATGATGTAGGATCATACTCTCAGAAAAAACACGGATCGAGGCGAAACCTTTTGCGGTACGGAAATTGTGGGATGGGATGATGGTCACCAGTTGTGTTTTGTCGGCCCATTCAACACCGAGCTATTTTTCTCACAGAAAAAATAATGAACAACTTTTCACCTAATTAAAACCAATTCACTAAAAGGAAAGGAGAAATAGATTTATGTGTTTACGAATAACGGATATGTATTATGTACTAAATGGTTTTGGATGACGGTACTTAAAACAATGTATTCTCGAAAATCTTAACCCAATCTGGTTCAAAGTATTTATGAGTAAATCCCGAAAATAGTTTGCAGGACCAACTAAAACCATTCACGTCTTCATTTATCTCTCGAATACGTCATCCATCTAAAAGACTATCGGAACTCTTCAAAAGAAACTATATAGACTTGTGATTTTATATTAAACATGAAATGATTAAACTAATTTTTGTGCATAGTGACTGATATGATTGATAGCAAATCTTGTATACGTTTAATACGTTAACACTGGCAGTATGCATATTTGTAACTAAATATGTATATACTTTACGAGCATTGGAAGAAGATTAAATGCACATGGTTGCAATAAATTTATTTGATGGGTTCCTACGTGAAAGCTTAAATGTGATTCTAATGGGTACTTAAAAGTATGTAGTCAAGAAAATTATCTCGCTTTTGACTGATAAGGCGTTTATGATACTTAAAATGTATATTACATGATTATTGGCATATCTGTTACATAAATAAATTTCTTTCAGACACTTTTTGGCTTCTAATAATAATCATACACATACCATTCAGTCTTTCTTTTGTGTGTTTTTATTTTTCAAACTTGTTTGTTTTGACGTTTTCGGTTGGTTACATGACCCTTAATACTACCATTTAAAATAATATTAAAACCACAAACATTGGCAAGTACCCTTTCAACCCCACTCATTGCCAGTTTACAACATGCAAACCCCTACTGATGTGTCAAATGTTGGACACCTCTTCTGTCAAAAGAAAAGTAAGGCTCTCAAAGATGAAGTAACAATAAGGGTACAACCCTTTAAGTACTGTAAACATGTACATACAACAAGTGCATTCCATTCAGCCCAAAAACAAATTTGACTCATCCCTTCAATTATGCATACTTGCTTTTTATCTTTCATCTCTTCTTTTGTAAGAAAGTGGGCTTGCCCCTGTCTGTTTATTTTAAGCATGCTGGATTAGGATGATGACATGATACCACTGTAAACAAATTTTCATTTATCATAATGGTCGCGTTCAATAATAACAAAAGGGTTATTTTCTACCAAAAATGGAGTTGACTGTAAAGGAAAAGGAGTTTGTTTTGTACATCCTTAAGGGAATGTTCAAACAGAACAACTATTGTTTCACGCAACCTATATATTTGTTAATCGTCATCATCACTTCAAACTGAAAATGTGACTTGTTCGACTAAGGCCCTAAATGTTTTTACAAAACGCAATAGGCACTGAAAGAGCCGAAAATAATATAACTGGGAATATTTGATTGCACATGCGCATCCGCTATTTTACGCAAGAACTCTTATATTCGTGTAGATACACGTCCATTCATGCAATGCATCTTGTACTTTGCTTTTGGCTCATGAGATTAAGTGCGTATACCATTTTATCACAGATGCGTATTCCATTTAAGTGTTCATGCACCTATGTATCTGTCTGTTCTCGAAATCGAAAAAAGCCACATCCTTTTGTTCCTGTATTATCTTGGGTGAACCCACTGATACTTTTTACTACTGTGCTAGTACGTTTGCAGTCATTCAAGCAATGCAGCAGGAGTTTTTAGATGAAGAAGCGCGAAGGAAACCATTGAAGGAGCTGTCACAGGAAAGTCCCAAGTCGTCCTGATTTATGGTCTCTGTTTCGACGCCATGATTTAGGACACCCTTTTTGCTGTACAGTTTTAGTTTTGGTAACTTCTTTGTTTCCTCTTGTATTTCTCAACTCTACACAGTGTTCCACAGAACCAACCAAAAACCGAAATTCTCATAATGGTGGTATTACGTCACTATACTCTTTATTTTTTATCCGTACGCTGCTGCTTATGTGGCTAACTTACGTCCTTACATGGTAGTTTAGCATTATAATCTATATCATGGATGCTTATACCAACCCCATTAAGATCTTTCAAATTGCATAAGTAAAGCGTAGGTTAATGTAGGAGTTCATATACTGACTATATGTATTTAGATAATCATGTCACCCTATAAAGTTGGTATAAACATAATATTATTATACGTACTGCATCGTGAGTATGAAATGCATTAGAATTGTAAGTTGTTAAGATGATCAATCATTCCAATCTTCATCCAAACAACAGTAGGGCAGAAAATAAAAAATGTGCATTATTTTGGAATCAATTTTTGTATTGTCAGATTCATTAAAAAATCAATAGAAGTGGAAATGGAACCCTGATGCGATTGGTTATAGATATGTCCTCATATACACAGTATTTCCGTTTCATTTCTTCAATATATAACTAGGGCTACTAGTGCACTTCTTATTGTTGGTATGTATATGTACTCAAGAATAGTTATTTACTTGCGTATGTTATGTATCTTGTTTAAGGCTTGTTCCCATTTCGCAAACGATATAGGAAGTATTAGTATAAGTACAATAATGATGACTCACTCAAACGTGTCAAAACAGCAACACAATAACCTAATAATAATATATGTTATCGACAACCCTACCCAACGCTCAATGATCCAGATTTGGTTTTCATATATGTATTATGACATGCTACTTTACTCTTAACACTTTCAATTGATCCAGTAGCAATGAACCGAGTGACTATTCAGAAGGGAATCAAAAGATCATAAAATGTTGGATCGCACTGTACATATCCCAATTCCATTTTCATAAGTAATCAAGCTGTGTAATTTCCTTTTACATTTCCAACATTTTGACCACAAATATAATGCCCACTCATTCACAAAAACCCTTTTCAGAAATTTATCTTGACTAGAATAGACATATTGGTCCTGAAATGAAAACTTATTATAAATTATGCATCTTTCTATGATATATGTCTTTGTGTATATTTGTTGGATGCAACAATGACGCAATTATCGAACATATAATTGGCATTGTTTAACAACTACTCCAATGGGTGCATAAACACCTACACGCAAATTCAATTCAAGAAAAAATGTCAAGTACGTGAGGATTTCCATATAAAAGAAAATCCAACTGGACATTTTAGCCATCCGAATCCCCAAAATAGCATGCATTTATGATAAAAGCCATCTTTTCATAAATCGATTATATTGTCAATGCTCCCTTCTGTATATGGGCAGCCGGCAGTCGGCCGGCACCCTTACTTATCACGCCCATTCTATTATTATATTGTACATTGTATGTACATGATTTTGATAGACCTGATCGCTAGCGATATTAATTTCGGATACGTGAAAACCACAATTCATATAAGTGTATAATAACAAACATATAATGAAGTCAAATTCAATAACATTCATAAAAGCTAATTTTAACTAGTTAGAATGTATAAGCTAACTTTTACATAACTGAATGATTAAAATTGATCAGTCTGTAGTGCTTGCTTGAAAATACAGACAAGTTATATAGCCAGACATTCAATGCAATAATAAAAAGACAAACAAAATCATCCACATTATTTAATTGTTTCATCCGATCAATACCTGCAAAATAGTTTAAATCTCGATCGATTATAATAATACATTTTTCTATTTTTACATTATTTTTCCACTATTCTTACTTATATTTTCCTTATACAAAGAATCAAGCCATCGAAAAAAAAAATTTCGGTTACTTATGCATCGTTTTCTTGAATCTAACCACCGAACATCCAACTATACAATTCTGGATATATATTATTTTTTGACAAGCAGGATAGTTATAAGTAAAAATTATTTCTGTGAAGAATAATGTCCCTCTTGCTTCTTTCTGGCTTGCATGCTACCACCACTGTTAATTCTGCGTAAAGCTTCATATATCTTTCAAAAGGTTAAGTTTATGTATGTGCATGAATACTGCTTACCACTTTATGAAACAACCACCATATTCGGCTATGCACCATTGTAGCAAATAAAAAAACTTTCGTATTTTGTTCACATAATATGTTTATCCGTTCTCGATCCATTCTTCTTTTAGCAATAGTGGCAAAGTAGTAGCGGTAGCTAACACTTTTTATAATCCATTTGGGATTCCTTCCAATAATTTCCTATCAGGATAATGGCAATGAGAAATTACTCTATTTCACTGCTTCTATATATTTTAAACAAAAGTACAATGTCAGCTAAGCACTATTGTCATCAGAGCAAGCCAATATTATTATAGGCAGATATATACATACATCCAATGCATTGCCGGAGAGAAGTGATCAAAATAAATCTCTCTGGTGTGCATTATGTTACATACTTGTACAAATGTGTACTTGTGTGCATCAGTGAAAAATATTACTAATCCATGAAGATCTATGAAGACGAAGCCTCTACGGCAAAAAATATATAAAAAATGTTGAGCAGCTGTTAACTATTCTTACTGGATTCAGTCACTTTAAAAGTTTTTTTTTTGATTATAGTAGTTTATAAAGGAGCGTCTCTTATTTGGCATGCTTCTTTCTGATACCATCCGTTTTTCATCTTACTTATTGTTGGATTATTATATAATGTTACTGACTTTTCCAATGTTTTGCTTCATCCTAAACCACAAAGTTTGTATAGAATAATACATGCGTCATGTTAAGGTTCTACTATACGCTGATATTAGTGCTATTGTGCGTGAGCTGTGAAACAAAGTCCGTTTCCATCATTTCTTCATGCTGGTACACACAGCACTCATGCTTTGCTGAATGTATGAAAATAAGGAACGCTTGAAGAAACCTTTGATCAAAATGTGGAGATTTTAGATAATAGTGAGTTTTCAGCTGAGCTATATAATGTAATGGGTAGGTAGCTTGTATGAACATGTACAACATGAATATACATTGATTCCTGTTTAACAAGTTGATACCATTTTGTTATATCATCTCTCCCTTTTTTATATATCATTTCTCTTCCTTTTGGAAAATGCATTTTTATATGCCACATCGCCGTGAGACAGGTTCGACCCGCCCATTTCACATTTTGCGATTACACTCTCTGCCATCAAATATATGGAGAAACGTTAAACCTGAAAGGCATACCTATATAGTACCAAGCTGGTACTACCAACATTACCAATACATTCCTATAAAACGCCAAAACTATGGAGGTTTTAAAAGTAGCTTCTGCCATTGAAAGAATACTCTGCCTGCCTGTTTTAATCTCGAACTAGTGGCGTGGCGATGAGTGCGGCTACTCTATAACTAATGCCAATAATGTCTTAGCAGAAGCAGCGTTTGCACTTTTAGATTAAGTAATATATCAACGCGCCCTCTCCCTGTGTATAAAAATCAAATACTATAAAGTACATAGGAAGCAAGAAAAGTAGTCGAGCTATAAGAGCTCGACGTGATGTATGTAAAGATGAACAATAACAATCAGCAACGTCATCATCATTTTCACTTGTATTGAAAGGGGCTGCATACAAACACAAGTTACAACTCAATCACAATTGAAGTCAACCCCGCATGCAGTATAATATTTTACATGAGCAGATGTAAAGGTGTAATTTTATTACCTATTGATGATGATTATTATTATTGACCGTACATAAAGATACGCATGATAATGTTGCAATTGTTATTTCTTAATTACTTTTCTACATGACTTTGCCTTGGAATGATTCTTTTTCCCAAAATAAGATGATCATCGCAAAATAATTCTATATTTTGACAAAAAAAAGATCACCTAATTTGTATGCAGACTTTACAATACTTTATTATCTTCACACTTAATTTTTACACACGATCACTGCAAAACATGACATGTTTTCCATTAAATTGGCGAACAGTAAATTGCACGAGAAAATTTCAACGCTACATTTTTCCTTTAAAAGTGTATTTAGATCCCATTCCACAAAGTTCAAAGAGATAACATGGCTGGTTGAAACGAAATGGTTGACCTCTCTATCTCCTTCTCAAACATTTTCAACGGAGTGGATTTATTTTTCCTATTATGTTTTCCTGTTGAAAATTCATGAAATAGGAGGAGAACGAAAAAAAGTTTTCAATCGAAAGCAGCGTCCTATTGTGTCAATATGTTATGTTGCGTTGGCTGAATCAAACATTTTCATTTTTCGCTGGGCTCCTCCTGACAGTCATGAATCTCTTTTTGAAGTACTACCACCGGTAACCACCAACCAACGAGCAAATAAGCGATGAAATATTGAACAGGTTTCTTCTTATCTTCACCTTTTCAACTACATGCACCTTAGCTACTCCTAAATTGATATAATACTAAAGATGATGATGTAAATTCACGATTAATGGATTGTGAGTGATATGATAGTTCATTCATATGATTATTATAATATATCGATATCTTAAGGTTTATATAGATATGTACATAAATTTTGTTATGTATATTTATACATAATATTCACACACATAAACTTACCAATCGACAATGTCTTACTTGCAGAACATTCCTAACTGAAAATCATCCAATCCATGTAAAATGTTTGAAGAAGCTTGTTTAATAGGTTCAGGTGCCAACAGTTTCTGATTTTCTTCATGATTAATATTTTCCTTTCAACCAAGCCAAGTTATAAAATATCACAACACAATATGGCAGACTGTACGACTACATCAGCACGCAAACCTAATACGTATGTAACTTAATCTCGTCAAAGAGCAATGCTCATTTTGTTTGGTTTCTTGATGGTCTATGACAATGCAATTTGGTGCCAGAGAGGAATAGTAACCAGGTTTATTTTCTTGTGCGTTTACGTTCTTATCGTGTGTAGACAGGTGTAAATGTATAAAAAATCTCCCTCTTTTTTTTTGTTTTTTAATAAATCTTAAATACTTCTTTGTGTCCTCATTGTCTCGTCTTGGTTCTGTACTGAGTCAATGTGTGTACAGTAAATACATTGGTAATAATTTAGTTGCCCGTCAGGTAATTTATCTTTTAACCAAGTCAGCTACAACGGCAGACAACATGACAGCGTGCGTGTTTTTTTGTTTTTTGTCGTAACAGATTCTTTAAAAGATGATAGTGATATTACACATGGATACAAAGTCACAAACAATTCAAATTTTTCAGTGTTCATAATATGTTAAAGATGCCTGGTCGAGGTGTACGCACGCATTACTTATCCAATCTGCAAAAACATTTTCTGTGTTTTAGAAACATACCTATTCATGCATTTAACTTTTTTAACGAGGTTAATCATGCATGATCATCATGATCATCGCCAGACATATGTATGCTTTTAGACGTGATAGATAAACCTGAAATATTTATCCGTGCTATTTTACAGGTTAAACTACTCGAAATCACAAAAATGTCAATTATGTACTATTGTCATGTACTACTAGAAACAAAAGCTGAGCAAAGGTATTTGAATCTCATTACGGCCCCGTTTGTCTCTGAAAGTTTTTTGGGGGAGCGTTCTATGAAAAAAGAATGTTATTGATCAAGAACATATACCTTGTCATGGCGGCTTATAGTAGAAAACCGTTTATCCTAATCTTCATATTTCGTTCAATCTTTTCTCAATATTAACCAGATGTACAATGTACAAAAAGCTAACACAGTGACTTTTTCGGTTTTTAAAACCCTGAGAAAAAAGGAAATCTAAAACATGAGCACAATTTTTTTTCGTTTTTCCTTCTTCACATTATCCCGGAGGAAGTTAGCTGTCACAAGCGACTTTGAGGGAAACACGTAAGTAAAAGCATATTCTGCTTGAGCAATTCAGGATGACGAAGAAGAAAGATGATGATGGTGGTATGAATATGAATGGGCAATAGTATTAAGGGACAAAAAGGCTCCAAGCATTGCAGACATTATTATAAACGCTGAGTTGGAAATGCTGAGCATGGTTGCAGCATAGCAGTAGTAGAAGTACGTAGAAAGAGTTAAAACATAAATATTTCATCTTAGCCTCCGCCCCGACCAACCGTGCGTGGCCACCGTCACCGCTGCTGCTCCTTCTCTTCTCGAGCTCGATGTATTTCTTCCTGCTTTATTGCAATAATATATATTACTATATAGTGATTTTTTGTTTCTTTTTACTACTCGCAACAACACAAGCAGCCGCCGCCATCCCAAAATATTCCTTCATTTTGATTGCGTATTTGTGTGTGTACATATGGTTGCAATCTGAAAATGCATGCACATGAAACAGAAGTGAATGAAAATGTTTAGTAGAAAGTAGAGTTTAGCATTTTTTGGTATGTTTATCCTTCCCTCTCACACAGGGTGACTTATTACTTCTCGAACTAAAGCGTGTATTTTATCGTACAGTATATTACACTGTGACAATTTCAAAACTCCGAGAATTATGAGGTTTGCTGGTAATACACGGTTGCAATCTGGTTGCTTTGCTATACTGCGGTAAAGTTTTATTTTTACTTTGTTTGTCCTATCCTTCATAGTCGAGTTGGCTGTCATGCAGCAAGAACAACTGTGCAATGATAATTTCAAAGCATACTAGAGCGACTTGAAAAATAAAGAAAATTAGACGAAGAAAGTTTCCGTTTGATGTTTACATTTACAACTTGAGGCACGAGATTTAGCTGGGCTGCTGTAAGTCGACGAGAAAAAAAACGAAACACATTCATGATACTCTGTGTTGTAGGAAGGCAGGAGTGGCGGCTCACGGGAATACGGCAGAATAAAATGGATTATCTTAATTCATAGCTTGTTATTTTTTCTATGGACTTTTTTCTCTTGTATAATAAATGGGTTTATAATAAATACTATAATTTGACACGGGCCTTGATTGAGTTGTTAGTATTTTTACAAAAGGAATTATTTGCTTTCTTTTTAGTACGTGTGATCCACTATAAACATAAAGGTGGAGCAGTGAAATCACTGCATTGCATGTTTTCATTTTTTCACAATATTCAAGTACTAACTAGCTTTGGTTATATGTACTTGTAAAAAGAGAACGGGCGCAACATAACATGACTCATGTTAAATAAAAAAGATTATAACTAAATTTTTATTCAGGTCTCGTTCCATCACGGATTGTTCCATGTGGAAAAAATTGAATAAATTACAGGAGCTTGAGATGATTCAACGAGATGGGAGAAATCAGAATGATGAATGAATTTAATTTTCCTCCTGTGTTTAATGAAATCGACAATAAATCCAATCTCATCAAAGTTGTCTAGTTCTCGCCTATTCGGATCCATTCATTACTTTCACAATTGTCAAATTTCCCATGTTAATAAATTAAACTCATATAAATCCACCAGGTACTACCAGATAGAAGGGAAGCGACACAACATGTGACAAAACCTATCTATGAATCTTATTTAGTTAAAGGCATCACACTGACTATGATAAGCCTCCCTGGTTCTTTTTACTTTGGATAAAACATGAGAGAAAGAGAAGACAAAATTATATTCTCCTTCAATCAGACTTAATTTGTTATGTGTAGGATGCCAAAGTATAAATAAAATACTTTCACAGAATAAGGTATTACCAAAAGAAGGGGGAAATTACTGAGAAAAGTGTCTATAAGGAAAGAAAAATAGCCATAAAACATGATATGAGCAAGAGAAAAAAACGAAGGAGGAAGTTTTCGCTTAAAGGACGCACATACACACTGAGAAGGAATACATTAGTGAGCGTGAGTAAGTAAATCCCCACAAACCGGGAAAGGAGAAGGGAAAATGAATAACTCAAGGGAAAAACGGTCTTACACAGATGGATTGCATGCAACCATTTTCCCATGTGCGAAAACAAAAAAAAAGTCTTATATTTTGTTAGGTTTTTATTTTGATTGGATTGGATGTTTTTCCTTTAAGCTGGTTTGTATAATGGACTGGAAAAACTATTTTTGTCACTATGTATGTATGTAACATATACCTATGTTTATAACCCCTTGGATTAGTAGCATGATTTCCGAAAGCGTACGGTTATAAAATGTTTCTTTTATATTGGTCAGGTCGAGGCTGTTTTTTTCAGTCCACCGCAGCACAGTCCTCCTTGATATAAAATATTGCAAGATCAACTGTATAAATGTGTCGGCTCACAAACAATGTGTAAAAGTAAAAGAGGAAGGCAAGAAAGAAAGAAATAGTAGGGTAAATTTGCTGATAAACTCATGGTTTCCCGTTTCTCTTACGATTGGATAAGTTAGTCCGAGTTGTCGTCTTAACTCTTGCTTCTCAAGCCATTCGTCTTCGTCGAGAATGTCTAGTCTTGTGCATTTTCCACCTAAATACCACTTTTCTGCTGAGTGCAGCAGTACAAATTGAGACGAAGGAAGCAGCCAAAAACCCAACCAAACAAATGAAAGAACGGAAAATCGAAGTTGGTTCACCTCTTCGAAGTTTTTTCATGCGAGCATGCTCGGCAGTATAAAGGAAATACGCAAGCTAAACAAAAAAACTATCCATGTTAGAATCTTTTACTAATTTTTTACAATGCAAACACAATTTAATGTACAGTGTTCTCTATAAATACGCTATGGACTATACGACAAGAAATATGTATTCCCATTTCATTATGTTCTTAAATGCGACGAGGATAATGTATCGATGTTTGTTTCATCTTGACAAAATATGTAAGGCAAAATAAAACCACGAGGTATTCACAGTTCCAAATTAAGCACGCTATAAATAAATGCAGAGATAATTCCCTGTAATTTAAATTACGTATGTAGTAAGCTTGTTCTATAACAATGCGACAACATTTTAAAATAAAGATTCGATGACGAGGCACATTTTTACATTTCTAATCTAGTACCATTTAGTGTTTAATTCATATTCTTCCAAATCTAAAATGAAATATGTTGGTAGGTAACTCGATGACACTTGTATGGAAATTAAGGCAAAGAGCAGAAAGTTAGACGTATGAATGGTAATTTACATATGAACGGCTAATCGTCAATGACATAAGTAAAATTGACAACACACAAACAAACAAGGTTAGACCTGACAGTACCTGTTCATTGCAAAACGAAGCTGCAATGAAGCAAATTATAAGTAAGATGCTTAACAATGCGGGAAATGTTGGCTTTTGCTTTGGTACACATAAAGTAAATAATGACACATTTTCAGGCGGGATAAGGACTGGTCCAGTAATAAAGGTTATCATTTCCTTTGCTGTGCTGGTGATGAGAGTTGGTGCGTAGGAGCAGAGTTCGTTGTTAGACGATTTCGAATTAATTGTACCCGGTGAATAATAGCTGTGAATTTTTATATTTTGATCGCGATATATTTATTAACTGCATTGACGAGTTTAGTTTTCATATACCTCGTTGG
>JAHZMV010005908.1:0-13684 GCA_027743765.1 Coecobrya sp. COE2
TTTTAAATTCCGCACTGTAGTACAACTTCACCATTTCATTTTCCAAACATAGACTTTACAGTGAAGTTGATCGTGAAAAATTTATTAACATCATTTAGCGAAAGAATGCTTTTTACTCTCGTAGATTTTTTACATACCCTAAAACTAAACACGAGGCGCAATATGAGTGTAAATAACATCGCAATACTGACAGGTTACTGCGAAAAGGTAAATATAAAAAGGTTTCTTGCACATACCTCAACATTAATGTACACATGCAATTCGATAAGTCATGTTTTCCTAGGGCGACTACAAAGAAGTATCAATGAACATCGTCATCGTGAACATGTTTGAAGCTTACTGATTTGACCCGAAGCCTTCCCACACCAAAAATGAATTGCTACGCATGTTTCATCGTCGCTCAGTTTCCTAATTCCTAATTAGTATTCTCAATGGCGACACATAAATCAAAATGTTGACCACACCAACGGCCAAATAAATGAGTGACAACATTTCACACGTAGTACTATTTTGTTGTTAACTATGCACTGGTGAGCATAGGTTTAATTACGATGATTTTATGATGATCTTTAAATACAATGATCAACTATTATTAGCGCTTTATGTCATGTTATTATATACATCATTAAGTATTATAAATTATAGTTTATTGAGGAAGTACATAAAGTACGTCATATTTAGCCAAGTTGACCAATACTAACATTTTTTTCTTTATAAAAATGTATGCAATCAGTCTCATATTTCTCAAAATGTCTTTCATTACAAGCTCAACAAGCAAAAAATAAAATAAAATGATTAAGATCGATGCAGATGCAAACTGTTCATCAAAATAGTAAGATTGGTGGCCTTTTGTCGTATTTTGATCAAAGAATAGATAATGAAAGTAAAACATAGTTTACATGTTATGTTTTTGCATTTGAGAACATTATCACATCACTTTTGTTTGCTTTTAGGCGAAAGAGGTATCGAACTGCCAAACAGCTCACTAACACTATATAAGCGATATTTTAGTATTTTCTTTGTTTGTTTTTGCAGTTTTTTTCCTTGTACAAAAATAAAATCCACTGACAGAGTAGACAAGGAGGCCAAAAGAGCCTACTCAACTCAACCTTTAATAAATAGGAGCATTTGTCTGAAAGAAAATCTTTATCTGAGTAGAGACTAGATATTATTGAAGGAAGCAAATAGCTATTTGGCTATCCAACATTCGATATCAATTTGGGTAGAAGAGATATCAGTTGTCATTATGTTTATTGAATTCTTAATGTCGTCATTCTTTTCGTCAGTTTTATGACAAGTAACATTTCATTGTCAAAAACTACGTTTGAATGATGACGATGATATTGAAGCTTAAAGGTGTGAGATCAAACTGACTAAATTAAAATCTTCGGCATGCTGCTGCCAGTTTGCAATGACCTTTATGACAATAAATGCTGATAAGCAAAATTAAATGGAAATAAAAAGGTGAAATGCGATCTCTTTCCAAAACGGAAAACTCGTATTTTGCGATCTTTATTCGACCACAGTAGCTGCCAGGCTATAGTCAAGTTGATCGCACTGCAGAAGTGAGCGTGGAAATGGAAATAAATAAAAATTCGTATGCAATTTGCATAGATCAACAAATTAAAAAAATTTGTCCATCTATATATACCTGCACATTGTATAAGGAAGCTATGCAAGACGAAGGTATCCTGCAAAATAAAATGTCTCTAAAATTGTTTCTGTCTAGATCGGGCACAGATAATTTTTATTTTCGAAAAAATGAATTTATTACGCTTGCTATACATTGCTCTGAATTTTAATTTGTTATATTTGATTCTACTTCCTCCAGCCCACTCACAAAGCAATTTGTGACTCCTTCCAAAAATGTCAATACCGACAACCTCGGAGCTCAAGCAAATCATTCTGTTATCGTAACAAACTACAAGGCAAATGTAAATGGGGCATGCAGTCTTCAATTCAATGTAATCATGGCTGACAGTTTGATTTCATTCTTGATCTTTGACTACTAATGTCTTCTTGATTATATTGGTCTGTCATTTGCTGCACTATTTGCATGATATGTCTTGAAGGTTTCAAAAAATACACACAAAGAGCTTATTCTTTGTTATTGGTCGTAATATCGATCGCTGGTTACTTTTTTGAGATTTGTTTATTGTTCCTTGAGTTAACAACGATGACTAGAAGACGTGCCATTGAGAAACGAAATCATCACGCTAATATGCATATGTCATATCGTGTGCATGTGTGATGAGTATTGATATTGGTCTAATCTTGAATCTCAAATAACCATACAAATAATCGCTAATCCATCAAATCTAACGTTATGCTTATTGCAAAGTGTTGAAGTTGTAGCAGAGGCATGCATGTACAAAAGCATTGAACGAAAGAAAATCTGATATCCTCAAGAAAAAATCTCCCTTGTTTAGTATACGTACAATTTTAAATGCTGCCTGTTTGTGTTTCATTTCATGATAGGAAGTCATCGAACGTCTTGCACTTTTATGGCCGATTAGATTAGGCAATAATGAGTTCGCCCAGAAAGCTGAAATTCAATCGAGAGAGAAAAAGATTGAACGAAATAAGAGATTTGCCGATTTGCATATTATCAACCACCCAAAAGGTCCAATTTAAAAATTAAATTGTTATTCCTACGCAAAGAAACAGTTCATAATTTTTGATGAGCCATGCTGATTGCAATAGCGGTGGGTTGAAATGCCACCAAATAGATATATGAAATTTTGCATATCAAAGATTTCAGAACCACAGAATCACCTTTTGGATCTGATTTAATTTTAAACGATAAACACATTGACATTACAGAGCTACAATGGTACGAATGCTATTCAAAAAAGCCGTCTAAATGAAAAGATTGAAGTAAATTTAACAAGAAGCGCATTTTGTACTTTAGTTGTGGGTTATATGCATGACTTCATGCCTTACTATTAAACTGAATCATTATTATGGACAAAGACTCGAACATATTTAACGGCAATTCAGCTTACATGTAAAATGTTTGGAGAAATCTATGCACAAACTGCGATAGAGGTTATGAGCCTGGATTTTCAGACAGTCAAACGGGCAGGCATATAACGCCAATAAGGTGTTTGCCCTTTAATAAAAATGTGATTTTCAAGTAGGTACTAATGTGATTCAAATTACATGATCAGTAGATACTATTCACGTCAGAGACAGTAATCTCTTACATTTTTAATACTGTGTATATGACCATTCTCCCATTTCATAATACATCAGCCTTAGCTAAACGCAGATTAGCCATATTATAGAAATATATCTGGCTTTTACTCGGAGGAGTCCGTTTTCCATAACAGTCTTCAAAGCGTTGAAAATGGATGTAGGTTGGTTTTACTGTATTTGCATCTTTAATCTCACCAAACATTAAATTACCCATACAATTCCTTACTGAATAGTGAACACTAGAAGATTTAAAAGTGTACACCTACATACATAATAAATAGCATAGAATCCCGGATCCCACCACCTGGAAAGTTCGTTATTATTTTTATTTTGTGTACAGGTTTTGTTTCTGTCTAATAGATTACAAGATTTTCTATTTAATTTCACTTTACTGAAGGTTCAATTTGCAATGGTAACAGCAGGAACATCAATTTGTATGACGAAGGGCGTTGTTTTTTGAATGGTTTGCCATAATAGCTATGAACTATGAACACATCAAGACAGCTTTGCTACCCATTAGCATCTGAATTCACATAATATTTGCCATAATAACAACAACCATTTTAAGATTTGCGCCTTGCATTTATGTAACTGTTTTGCGATTTCAAAATAGCAGGAGTAGGACATTTACGTGATGCAGTGATTATAAATCCTTAAACTTAATTCATACATAACAAACTGACAAAGATGCTCATCCTCTTAAGCATTGTACATTAACCTTGTTGATGTTTGCATAAAATTTCTGATCCTCACATAGCGGTCTGTGTGTTATTATCATTACAGGATATGTGAATGAGAAACTATAATAATGCTGGTAGCTACTTAATAAAAATAAATGAATTTTAAAAAAAATACGACTTGTCATTCCATTGCTAAGATAAAAAGTTATAAATATGACATACTAGGGATGCAATCATAAATACAAAAAGTGGGGAAAATGCAGGACAAAGACATAATGTGAATGTGCGAAACTGCGAAGTAAAGCAATGATTATCAAAGCACATTATATGCTTAATGATTAAATTAACCCCGTAATAATAACTAAATTAAATAGGTACATCTTTTCACAGTTCACAGCATCCACATCATAATAGTATGTAGTACATTTTCTTATTATATTACTTGTACTTAATTTTAATCTAAAGATGAATTGTATTAAATACATGATGGAAAAGGTCACGTAACGTGACTCTGCTTACGTTTAGTTATGATTACCAAACGCATTAATCGTTTTCTCTAAATGACGATGAATGGATTATGCATAGGTCACAATAAATTTACTCGATATCCTTTTCGCGTATTAAACAAGAGATTTAGATTAGGTATTTTAGTTTCAAAATGATTTCCATGAGTTCGTCCCTACTTCCATGTTCAAGGTTACACGAAAGATAAGATATAAAGCTGATTCATCCAACAAATGAAGAAGCAGGCAAATAGGATTAAATTAACTACGTGTCATCAATTATATATATGAATGTATGTATGTAAATCTGATTGTGCAGATAAAGATATTTAAACAATATTACATTTTAATTCTACTTTTGGTCATTAGATTATACGCTGGTATGTAAAACTACACGATTATAGTTAATCATCATCATATCCACATTTTTAACCTAGGTTAAAACTAGCTAGTTTCTATTAATCAAATGGCCGACCGAGCCACAGTTATACAGCTTAAAAATGAAGTTTAGCTCTAACCCATAATTCTATGACCTCATTCATTATAAATCAATCGTCAACTCAATAACCACTTAATCATCAATTATTTTATCAGTGATTGAAGCTCATTCTGCTGAGTCACTTTCGTCTACTAAATTATCTATATGGTTCCACAAACCGCGTCTCAAGAACGATGTCATATAAAACTGCTGATTAATACTCTTTTTTCTTTTGCATTTCTGCATTCAATAACTTTATAATAATTTACATTGATTGGCAAATAATTGAGGTAAAATATAAAAAAGTGATCATGAGGCAAGGTACTTACTTTCTTTTTCAAAGTCAGATTTAAAGCTTCTTTTGCCCACTTTGTTCGCTATCCCTAGTACTCGCGCCGCGACTGAGGAGGGTGATGAGGATGATGCTGCAAATAAAGACAATCCTCCGGAAGAATTGCTGCTCATTCTTGGCAAAGAATGGAACTGACGCATTGCAGACAGGCCATTGACGGTTTCGCCATCGTCGTCATTGTCAATACGAGTGCTACCGTGATTTGCTGCGCCATTCTTCCTTTGATTAACGCCACCTGCTTGATGATGTGCGAGTCCAACAATGGTGGCATTTGTGCTTCTACTAAAATTACTCTTCCTTGTCGAATTGGTTGCATTAATCCCCTGATCACTTCCACCTAAGAGCTGTTTCTTTCTATTGTTGCTGCCAGCAGTCCCTCTATTGACGTCGTCCAAAGTTGATAGATGACCTGTACTGACGCTGCATCCAGCACCACCAACACTATCATTGCTACTCCCACATCCACCGCTACCATCGGTCATCACTCCATCCTCAGGGTATAAAACTGTGTAGGATTTCAAAATGGGCGAGTTCGTCTGTGCGCGTTGTGGATCTAGATGAAAAATATGCACACATTTACATTCAACAGGTATCGGTATCGAGCATGCAAATTCTTTTACATGCCAGAGAATGATAAACATAAGCCATTATTAATGCAGTTTAAGCATGGCATTATCTTGGGTTTAAAACAGGGTATCCACACCCGTTCGCATACATCCAGGTTTCTTTATTGCTGCTTTTCCTGGCATTCATGTGTATTTGTTTGACATTAAGTAATTCCAACAAGACCTATTTGGAGTTTCAGGGTTTAGTTTAAAACTGCAAACCTGTCAATTGGTTCGTTCTAAAAATGGTTTTAACCATACTCATATTTACGACTATGTATCTTGGGATTAGATGTACTACCATGTACTACATTATACGTACATCACATCTTTTATCAAATGACGCTAGTCCTCAAGATAGAAGGTTTTGCGTCATAAAGGTAACAAATAACGACCTGCAATCTGCATACGATATAATATTGTTTCTCCAAATGTGTAAGTGTAAACTACGTGCATACGGGTTGTTGTGGGTGTTCTTTGTTCGTTGTTTTCAATATGTGTGAATAGTACAGGTAATAAATAAGTAATGACTTGCAATTAGATAATTTACGTGAATACATTTTGTGTGACATTATTGAGTCACCCAAGATGACAATGAATGAAATACTTTGTATGTAGGAATATAAATATATAGATAGCAAAAATGATATTACAACGTTCTTCTATTGTTAATACAGTAGTTAATATGATAAAATTGATGCGCAGAAGGACACTTGAATTTGTATGCATCTTCGGGACAAATATAGAAATATGGTCATGAGAAATACTAAAAGGTGATAATATGTTAAGCTGTCAGAAAATCGCCAGCAAAAGCATCATTTGCATAACAAAAGTAGGAGTACACTGTAAAAGGTTTTTATCCAATAAATAATAGCTCCACATAAACATGGCGTTTACGTTTGGCTTATTGGTACGTTTACGTGCGCACATGCTCGAGATACATACTTGAAATTGTCCAAGAACGCCTTATTGAGCGAGAATCCCTTCCAAGACTTTTGGTTGTTTTGGTCAAATCATCTGAAGGCCTGGAAAATAAAACAACATTAAATTACTATTTTGCGTAAACATTCACCAGAAACATAAAATCATGATTGCAATGTGCTGCGACAGGGCTAAATAAATGCTAATATTATATTTAGGGCTCCTCATTATAAAATTAATTTGTGTGATGCTACGCACGTCAGCATATTATACAAGCAAATGGTGGGAAGTGGGAACGCACCGCTTTAAGCTACGTACGCTTGAGCTGTTATATAGGTAAAAATTATCGACATGTCATTTTTTTGAAATTCATTGACTATAGGCAATTAACAGTCCATATATTAGCTCTATTACAAATTAACAAATATCAATACAGATTCGTGAGGTGTGTTCGTATGTTCTTTCGAATCTGCAAGGAATACCAGCTAAAATGGCATGGAACAAGATATTTTCCTTGAAGTTATCAATCAAATTATTGGAGTAAAATACTATTTTTGATGGGTTGATTGTATATGTGGGTGGTGACGAAAAGTGACGAACGTGTTAGTTTGTTTATATCGATGAAAATCTACATGTAATAATGGATAACAATCTCAACTAATGATGCCCTAATTTCATGAGACAATCAACAAAGTGAATTCACCTACTGGCTCATTATTTATTTTTACAGCAATATTCTTTATAGCACTGTACATACCTACGCGACACCTTCTTTTGTTTTCTTTTGTTGTTCAGCTACCACCACAAGGAACAATAGGACGCTGTAGATTGAACTGAACAGTTCATTTTAGGGGTTCCTTGATTGTAGATTAGCCAATCATTTGATTTATCATCAACATCTAAACAAGAACACTCCTAGTTTTAACCTCTAGATATGATTCTTTCGAAAAAAAGAATAAGCTATTTAATGTGACTATTCCTTGCACAAAGATCTTTCATTTTTGCTGAATCATGCATGACAGCGCAAATTAGTCTGACTTGTGTCTGAAATTACAGTTTGTATATTGGCTTAATTCTCGAATTGTTCAAATTCGTTTGCTATCATCATCAAAACTACGTCCAATAGTTCAATTGACACTTTCAATTATGCACTCCCACTATTTGATCATGCAATTACCAGTTAATTTCTATTTATTATTGTTACCGCTAATTGTGGGTTTGGCTTAATGGATCTATTCTCATGCTGATTACATTTGCACCAAAAGGTCAAGTAAACATAGCAAAATTATAATTTGAATAATACATATCTTCCACGATAGTAATTAGGTCAGTGTTTTTGCTCATATTGCACTGGCCACGCACGACCATAACAATTATTCGATTGATTTTTTAATTTGTGTTTTAACTATGACTTTTCAGTATCTATTGAAATATGTATTTGAATGGTCCACTTGTTCTACGAATGAGTGATACAAATTTATTGAAAACCCGAAGGTAGATATGTTTTCCATACCTGCATACATGCTTAAATTATGTGCATAGATTAATGTAGAAAATAGTACCACTACTAGTAAAAGTAATTAAGTTTTAAACTTACATTACATGTAAATATGTATTAAACATTACTCGTGTAGGCAATATTGCATTCTATTGTTAAGCTTATTGGGCGGTTATCCATTATCGCTATTAGTAAATAATTGCCGTTGATGTAATAGTAATTTGCTGAAGGCTGAAGATGAGTAAAATGACATACTGTTTTGTAACTTTTAAATTACTGATCAGTAAGATGAAAGATATACATATACATACAATCACCTTATGTAGGATGGTCTAGGTTGAATATTTTTGAAGCTTTTTCACAATCTTATTCGTTAGTCTCTATACAGATATTGGATATTCTAACAAAAGCATAGTTTATAAAAATATTCATTCATTTTTTAAACACGAGTCCAAACACAGAAGTGGTTAGTAGTAAGCTTCCCTTAAAAGGAAGTTGACTTGACTGGCCAGACCACAAGTTAACAAGAAAAATTAGATTGAGTAGAGATTAGTAAACAAGCAGATAATATTTCTTAAAGAAGCTTCTGTAACTTACTACTCTTTACAAAAAATTATCATCGGACATTAAATATCATATTACCTTTTGCACATTTTTCTAGCAGAGTCAAACATACAGAACAGTGCTTTAAAGGTATAGCTTGTAATTTATACATATGCAAATACACACAAAACAAAACTGAAGGTTTGAGAGGTTCTACGTAATATACTGAATTAACTGAACATGTCTCATTTTTTAACGCGTTTGCAAAATACTTCAAAATACACTTGCGTGTTACGAAACCTAGTTCTATTAAGGTTATCAGGAAAGGTGCAAGTGAAAAATCAATACCCATTTGTTTTAAAAAATGTGGTAACCAGTAATGATGGCTAATTTTTTGAAAGCCATATAAATGTTCGAAAATCTGTCGTGCGAAATTTACTTTAAAATATCTGTTTTTAACCAAATTACAATTGCTCATTTTACACATATCATAAATCACTTCGAAATTTCTAGCATTGTTTTGCTTCCTTTATTTGGTTGTAATAATTTATGCCTACAGAACAACACACTATGACCAGAAACACACTTTAAAATTTTCTTTTTATTGTACATAAGCATTGTATATATCTAGTGTATTGGTATGCTTGTTTGTTTGAATTGATGTTCACACTTCTGGTACCACATCACACAAACTATATAACTAGAGCCACATTGTCGCTACTCAAAATGAACTACATGATTAAAATTAAAAATACCTTGAGAAAAATAATTAATAAAAGTTAGAAATCTGTTGACTTACATTCCTCCGCTGCAAAGCACACAGACCCATGTCCCTGACGGAGATTCACTGCGGCAGTTTTTGCAAACTCGAAGTCCACACTGAGGACAGGTTCCACCGCGAGACAGGAACCGTCCAAGTGGAGAAACACAAGCGGTACATAATTTTGTCTTCCACCAATCTCGTCTCAACTTTCTGCATTAAAAGTACAAAACGGAATATTTTGTTAGGTATGTAATCATAATCATTAATGGCTAATAGACACACATTTTAAGCTTATACATGGTAAGTAATACTAATTTAGTATGCATCAAATAGCGTAAAAATAAATCCGAAGGAGGAAGGCTTTGTGTCTGCACAATTTTTACTATGCACATTATTACCTAATAAATAAATAATTGTATTACGTCAAGCAGTGATTTGTTCTTTTATTTTGGGAAAATTATACACGTAGCATTATGCGCGATTCCCAATTGGGAAATGAGCCATTTTTATTCATACATAGTACCGAATATACCGCAATCAAACAGCTCCAAATTTATCACCTCCATACTGAAACTTTTAAGAAAAAATGTGATGCAGTGGTGTTCCTTGCATTTTTCCATTACAGTTATAAAATCACCAAAACAAAAAGTCATAAAATAGTTTAAGATTTAGTGGTTAAGATGTTAAAGCTCGGTGTATTTTATGCATAAGCATCTGCACACAAACTGTAGAATAATAGAAATTGAGATCAAGTAAAGCAAAAACGTAAAGACCTGTCATCTGAAAATAAATGAGACCCACATTTTTAAAACATAAAAGCTAACTGTCTTCAGGAAAAAATCTCAAGTACTAAAAAGCGGATAAGTTCATGAGTGTACTAACTAATCTTGAAAGCACAAACAGTGCTACAAAAAATGAAGAACAGGTACAATAATAGTTCATGACCCTGAAAAGGAAGGAGGAGATGTAAAGTTTTTGAAAAGATGATGGGAACGAAAAACTTGATATAGGATTAGAACGAAGAAAATGGATGCGCACATACATATAAAGAAACTCTAAATTCATGATACGTTATAAATCGTACAAATGAAAAATATAAGATTCCTAACTAATACTAAATAAAACACTGCGTCTTCCATTTTTACATTTTTATCTGATGTCTACATTTATTGCAAGACAAAAAATGCAGCGAACAAAGAAGTCCAAATTTTTATTTGCGATAACCTATACAATATTTGATCAAGTCGAGAATGCTAGTGTTACAATATGTACATTTCATTGTCCACAGTCCACATAACATAAAAATCTTAAAAATGTGCAAGTGAAGATGATGTGATGTTTTTATAGAATATCTTGCTTTAACATCAGTTTTCCATTTCATAAAATAATTTAACTTATTTACGCCATTAAATATCACACCACGTATCTATGTATATGAAAATATTTTGCATCTCTGCAGATGAAAGTACTTTCGTTGGTTCATTCAGATGCCCTCAAGATTTGACTTGATATTTCTCATAAAGTTTACAAAATATTTAGCTGATAAAATAACATAAAAAATACTTAATTTAATGTAAGCATAAGTAATGCATAGTAATACAGGATATAATATGCAAGTGCGACCCGTTTCTTATACTGTTTAATTTATGGACCGTCAGATCTGAAAGCTGACAACAAAGCGTTAAAATTTTTGACAAGGATAAAGAAGACTCACGTAACTTTATAATTTGTAAATGCATAAAGAGATTGCAGTTCTCAATTTTTGCGCAAGACCGTAATCAGGCATTGGATTGTTTTATACACAAAGTTTCATGACTGGACCAATGACCAAAAAGTGTACCTTTATGGAAAGCCGCAGTCTATATTATAATGTGAGGGAAAACACGATGAACAAGAAGTTTTCATCATGAGATAAAAATGGAAATAATTAATAGTACGCGAATATAGCATGACATAGATGATGTGACATCACATGAGCAAAATATCTTACAACAATCCATTCAATAATCTGTTGATGAAGCTCTTCCACAACTGGTTATTTAGTCACTTCAGCTGATAATGTCGACGATCTCGGACTCATCACCTGTTCTTTTTTAGCTTACTAACGAAAAGGAGGTGGCTAAGAAAATTCATGACAGTAAAAAAAATCCCGAATCTTCATATCATCTTCAATGAGAGTCTTTGTTGCTTCACTGTAATCTTGCGTCTTGCGTATTACACGCTCTCATCTTTGTTGTCAGTACATGTATGCAACAACTTTTCTTGTGATGATGTTGGTCTATGAACCATGAAGTTTGCTGACATTACATGGAGAATGAACGTGTAAAAGGCAACTTGATCATTGTAAATCTGCACGTACATTTCCCCAACACTGTTGTTAAAAACTGGTTTTTTATGTTTTGTCATACCATTCCTCTTTTTAAAAGGAACATGGTGAAGGTAGACAAAATGCTAATAAAAACAGTACTCCCACAACAAATCGCAAAAATTTGTTAGCATCTTAATACTTACGTTGTCTCTACAAAGTAAGATAATATAAACACTTATGTAATGTAATAAACAGTAAGTATAGTATTTTGCGGTGGTGGCGCTAGTAATAATGATAACTTACGGAATAAATTAAATAACATTAATGTACGGGATATGATATGATTTCAGCTTGGTTATTGGTAACTCAGACTTAGTCGACTGACAATAATGCCATTGCCTTGTCGGCGTATTTCTGATGAGTATTTCTTCGTGCTTTTTATTGTTTTTGGAAAAGGAAACCCCCTCGGAGGATCGAATGACACGACAGGGAAATGTTCAGCAATGAAATGAAAACATTTCCATATGTCAGCACTAATGATTTTCATTGATTTCATTCCATTATGCTTTTGTCCCACCGAGAGTTACAGCAGCATAAAAATAGAAAACTCTCCATTCTCTGAACTCAAAACTCTATTCAGTAAAAAAACATCTTCGGCCATAATTGTTATTCCTATGCATTGCATTGGTATAAAATGAGTCGAAAATAAAACGGAAAACAGCCGAATTTATGGATTCCACATTTTCTGCTCAAAATATTATTTTTGTATTACCCATGATTCTCTGAAGCTTCACAAGGCAGGAAGAATTTTTGTGTCTATGTAAGAATGGAATGTTAAAAGGCAACAACTACTCATCAAAGGTTTACTATCAACACAATGCTTGCAAATCATGACACTTGCCACCCCCAGCTAAATCCATCGAGCCTGCAGTAGTATAAACAATTCCCTGTTATGCATATCAGGCAAATATGTGATGTTGGATTTTGGTGAGCCTATTCCAAGTACATACTCATTTAACTTGTCACCGATCGCGTGCGTGCTTTATTTCTGTCTGGCCTACCCTTGGACATGATTTGGATAATAGCTTTCATGGGGTAATAGGTGGCAGGGATATTAAGATTTCGAGACATTTTCGAAAGCACGAAACAAAAAGGACTCTATTTAGAATTCATTTTGGAATACGTTAATCTAGAAAGTTCTAGCAAAATTAGATGGGGATAATGACAAAGATTTCCTACTTCTCAGGAGTATCACCTCTACTTTACCGATTTTTAACACATCTGGATCTGGAGATGAAATAAAAAATAAAATTTCAGAGCTACGAATAATCATGAAATTATATGCTGCTGCTCCGGTCAATAGCCCCTATTCATTCTTTAACATTTCATTCAACTTAATGCTCCTGCTCAATATGATTTTAGGGGTTGCATATATTGGAATTGGAACTAATAATTCACAAGCTTGAAGGGTTATTCTTGATTATGAAGTACACGTAATGTTTTAATATTATTTCTCGCCATTTCACCAAGATAAAAACTGAATTTACCCGGGGTATTTTTCATCACTTGATCAACAAAATCTATCAAACAACCAGTAAATATTGTAAAACAATGCCTGACTAGGGCTACGAATAATTTTACATTCAGCTGCATTAAATGTAGTTTACAGTGCAACAAAATGTATGTAAAACCAGGTTTCTGAACTCGAAAGAAAGTTACAACTGGTTGGTAACTATTTATAAACTAACGAACAGGAGATATTATGATAATGTACACGAGGAAAGAAGTCAAGTGGTAAAAGTAAATTGTAAAGAGCATGAACAGAGTAATAATAA
>JAHZMV010005909.1:0-12337 GCA_027743765.1 Coecobrya sp. COE2
GTGCATTTAACAGAGTTTGTTGATTTGACTGCGTGGCACCACGCGTTCAGACACGACCGCTGCTACGTTGCATAACGACCGTTACAAGTCCGCGTCTACAGGCTATAATCAAAATGCATAAGTTACGAGCCACAGTAAAACTATGTTAGATGTAAGAGACAATTTCTCGCTTCAGATGAATGTTGTCAGCAACTTAATTAATTATTTTGTTCTTTAATAGTTTATATAACCCTAGTCAACAATTCGCTTTTACTTTGTTCTTGCAGGTATACGTTAGTTAATATATTTTTCATGTAGTTTATTTTTCTAAATGTACATTAGATAATATGTCGGCAGAAAAAAATGACAAATATCTTGACCGGCTACATTTTATGTTTAAAAAATAACAGTAATTTTTAAAGAAGTAGATAATTCAAATAATATGTTATGTCGTTAATGGTAAGTAAATTTTACCTTAAAGAAATCTTGATTGTTCATGCCCCTTGGCTTACATTGTCTGATTTTAAAAATATTTTTATATATTACCGATCTGCAAATGCATCTGTGCAACAGTGTGATAGTACAAATGTGTAACTTAAACGTCATATGAAAACTATACTGCGTCTCGGATGGTTGTATGCTCAACTTAGGTTCATCGACATTGTGACAATGATTATCTATCATTTTGTAGTTAATTGTAAGCATGCAGTTATATCTACTTATAATATAAAATCTACCGTAGAAAGATATTTGGTAACGCAATTGACGAATTATTTTATTATTACCAATCGTTATACTTTTACTACATTATAGTATCATAATAATAATATACCAATAATCAATGAATTAACTTTCAAATAAAATGATGTTCTAATCAACTATTTATCATGTCTTTAATAGCGTATGGATGAAGTTTAACTTCCAATAACATTGGCGTAGCGTTTTATTGAAATTATGATAGTGCTACAAACTGTCACGTAATGGAAATGTAAACTAAATATGTAAATGGAAGTGTTGCCATTTACCTGGAAAGGTTTACGAACTAAACTTTATTCAGCAGTTGTATGAAAACAAATTGCGAGTTATAAATTGACGAAGTAACATGCCGTTTTTTCAATAAAAGTCAACAATTTAAATAAACTATGAGTGAGGTATATGAATTGGAGTTCTTTTACATTTCGGCTCAGTATTTAAAACTTTAAAACTGCACGCTCGGAAAGTTATATTTTCTAGATCAGTCGTATTGGAATTTAATGTGTTTACAAATTAATGAATACAAACATTTTCTGAATATTCTTTTACCTGGTTATGATTATTAGATGATGCACACATTTTACAGGTTAAAATTTTAGGTAAACATTTATTTCAGGGATTTCTGAAATTGTGTGTATATTTTCTCCCCCGCACTTCTTCTTCTTCTCCTTCTTCTTGGATTAATCATTTGCAATGCATTTGTCAATCCCACGAAGGAATGAAATACACGCAATTTATTTTATACGCATAATTTTTAATAAATGTTTTGATGTGGCATGGTTGCAGTAGTAGACTCAAAAGACAATTGCTAAGGGAGCAGGCCGTGGACTGATTCAGAACCGCTGAGTAAATCTGCCTATTCTCGCTTTCATAACTGGTTTTATTTAAATCTATCTCATTATCATTAAATCATAGTTTCCCTAATATGAAACACTTTGCAAACATCCACATAACACATACTGATTTTTGCATGGAGCACGCATCACAACTGATATACATTTATTACACCACGTGTAAGAATAAGTGATATATGATGGCAAGTCCACACATTTTTTAAACTACAACTATTACTTTTTCATTCTTTTCTTAAATTCAAACTTAAACACACTCAACCGAATAATTACCATAGGTTTAAAAAATATATCACAATTTTCTTGAATTTACAACTGTAATATTGTTATTTTATTACCAGTAAATAATGATAAATATTATCCAAAAGAGTGCAGAAAGTTTATGATGCTTAAAGTATTTTCGTTAAAGTAGTTTTATTACTGCTAAATTATCAAGTTGCTAGTAAATAATTAAAAGCCTTAAAAATATGCATAAATATAAAATGTTTCAAAGCATCTAATAATTTAAGGGTGTCATTTTTGTTAAATTTACAGAATATATTAACTATTCAGCATATATCTTTGCAGTTGAGGTTGCAATTGGGTTTGGCTAGGAGCACAATCACTTCATTTCGTCTATAACATCACAAAACCGGCTGCAACCTAACCTAAAGGAATTCAACCACGTGGTAATCTATTTTTGAAAAGCTTCGGGATTAAACAATTCTACATTTACCTACTTTATACCTTTTGTTTGATAATACTTTTGAAAAATTAAATGAGTAACTCGATATTTTTTTGTTAATAAACTATCAAGTTTTGAAACTTAACTCTACTTTCAAGATATTTGCATTTTATTAGATCCGTCAATAGAAAAATTGGTGATTAACGACATTCTAAATCATTATTCTGATCTCAGTTTTTTACTACCATAATCAAATTGTTATCCCCGAGTACTTTGCGGGCCCGATTGGATTTGTTACCCGCAGAATTATTTTTTTGTCCCTTCTTGTGACGCTTTTATGACAAGTCATCTTTTCAGTTATAAAAAATGGTATCTGGTTGGATGCATCATTTCTATTCTGTTACTTAATGCTTACAAACTGTATATTATGTATAGTAAGTATGAGAAGCAACTAAAACCATTTAATCTTACTTGGTCTGGATTTTTAACGTGCTTTCCCGTTTCAAGTTATTTGCAATTTTGAACAATTTTTTTTATACATTCTGACAGAATCATGTTTTGTCAAAATGATAAGAAATGGAATAAACAAGAATTCGGATTTCCATTTTTTTGTAATTTGTCGTTCCAATTCCAGGAGAAATGTTCCAACCACTTTATCGTTTAGTATAGATTTAAACCACATTTTCACGTTCTGAATTTTACTTGAAGCTGAACATAATAGTGTCAGAATAACGCGAAATATTTTAACCTACTACAAACATTTTCATATTTTATATGCATTTCAAATTCGATCGAAACCTACGTATTTTATTTCACAATAAATTTAGTTTAACGTTTAAAGTAGTGGTGTGGAAATATACCAATACAGATACATTTAAATATTCTCGGCTACGTCTGGAAAGATTAATTTGAAACTTCATAATTAAAAGTATTACAAAGTAAAAATACTAACGGAGTTCAACTCTAACGAGTTATTTAGCCTGCCATTATAATGGGTTCAAGCTTTAAAATGTATTTTCTTGTCTTTGATACGAATTTTTAGACTACGAATGACGAGCACCAGTTTTACGATTCCTTCCTCATCAGTATCAACTTGTAAATTGTAAATATGGTTAAGTAAACAAGCCAATTTTCTATTAAATAATATAATCCTACAGTTTTAATAAATTGTAAAATACTTAACTTATATGTACTTAATTGTTAACACATGCAAACCCGTCGGTTCAAATCGCACTGCTTATTCTAGCTTCACCTTATAATTCCACTAAGTTACCTTATTAAAGTAAACTTGTAATTTCACAATTATTCATTTTGATGTCGTGATAGTTGTTCTAGAGGCTTTCGTTTTAAACTTTCGTATTGGTTTTGTGTCTCCATCTTATTTGAATTTGTATAAGATTTGCTTTAGTAAAATTATAAGTACCTCTAAAGGTAATTCTGGAATATCTGACAATATATGCCTTATTATGCTAGAATTAAAATCATACTAATAATTGTCAAGCTCCTTTGTGGTAAATAATTATCTAATATGAGTATATATTATATTATATATTATTATATTTTCTTCATTTATTAATTTTTGCAAATTTTATTTAAAAAATCGGAGCTGAAGAAACATGAATCATTAATTAAATGGTAAATATTAATAATGTAAATACTTAAGGCCATTGGTCGAAGATAATTTTTTGATATTGGTGTGTGCAGAAACTACATATAAAGAGATTGAATTTAAAAATTAATTTGATAATTCTTGGTTTATTTTAAGACAAATCTATTTAATTTGGTTCATATACTTTTTTTATTATATTCGCAATCTCCACTATCTGTAAATGGTAGGATTCAACAAATTAGAATAAGTGTCTGTTAGCTTCATCCCCACAATTTTAGAAATTAGTCCAACATAAGGAAAACTGTCAACAGGTAAACACATCTGAAAACAATACTCTCGACAGAGAAGTTAAATAATTTTCATAAGTCCTATAACTTACACACTTTAATTATAACCTGGTTTATTATTTTGACGAATTTTTTATGAACCTGAAACACTAACGCTGTCCAAGCATAAACAAAAAAATTAATTATTAAATTTAATTATCAAATTCGGTACTTCTTTAACAAACTTGCAACCTTGACTCAAGGTAATCTTTTTTTATCCATCATCATCATTTCTGATTTTGAATCTCATTTTCTCCATATCACCACCCAATCGAATAATATCGCTTATTACACGCTCACACCTCTTCGTGTCAATGGCCACTGCCAATTCACTTCCCCATCCTTGCAAGCAATTATTGAAATCAATTATTTCTGACAGAAGTTTCAGTGTTTTCGTTTTCAGATCAATACGACGCAAAGCGTAGTGTACAGGCGTATGTGACTTTGCTTAAGTAGGTACTGTGCATTGCATGATATCATCCAAATGACAAGCTCGTGGTACTCGTCTGCAGAAAAATGTTCAGCTGCAAAATGAGCAACATTTTGTTTTCTTTCAGTTGTTGCAGTAAGGTTAGCACCTGCTTCAATCAAGCACTTTATTAAGTCAAAGTGGGCCCCATATACTAGCAGGGAGACAAGTTTTTTCTAGCATATCTGGCCTGTCCGTCAAAATCCTCTTGACAATCTGCACCTTGTCACTTACTACTTCTACCGATTTCCTGTAACTTCCCTCCAAGCAATAGTGTAGAATTGGTTGTTTATAAAATATATCACTGTCTACAATAAAAAGGTAATCAAATATTCCATAATGTCCTCTTTGCACTGACGAACGTACAGGATCTAAATTGTACTTGTAACTAAACTCATGGTATTGTTTTCTAGTAACACATTCGAAAAATTTGCAAACCAATTTTACTAGTTCTAACGAAGAAGAATAGACTCATGAAGACTGGAAAGACAATAGTTGAGAAAGCGAGCAACTACAGGAAACCTAAATACTAAATGTTCGCGTGAATTAACATTATATTTACGGTTGTATGGTGCTTCAGCAAATGCAAACGTACATTGCAAAGTTTGTCCAAAAAGCAAATCTGTGAAAGGCGTATCAGTAAATTCTTTTAAATTGTCTTCCGTTACGGACTTCACTAAAAATTCTGCTACCAAAAACTCTGCCAGAGTTCTATGAACAAACCGTGTCCCATGTGAATCTGATGTGTTTGGCTCCATGATTCCAATTCTGTAAATTGTTTCGTAATCAAACGTACAATGCTTTTTATTAGCAAATATTTGAACTCCTGGAAATAAAGTACCAAAAGATTCTCTTATGTGAACGTCATAATATATTTGCTTATTATCATGGTGGTTGTCAATGGTAGCAAATTTCATATCCACGTAATGTTTGTACAGTTGGAATATTGAATTAAGTTGTAGCTGAGGTTCAGTAGGGATCGAAAATTCGTACACTCCTTTATGATGCAATCCAAAAGTTCATGAGCAGCCTTCAGATCTGTTTGATGTACCTCGTCAAATGCATCGAGAAAAAGTTCGACTTGATGATCTTTACGATTCAAAATATTCTCCATTATTTTCTCGCCAAACTTATTTGCTGCCGTAATTTCAGCAAGAGACTGCTTTAATTCTCTAGCTGAACTATTACTTCTTGACATGGATTTCATTTTGACTAGGAGCTCAGAAATTGGGAAATAAATGATAGTGCTCTGAGGATGTTTTTCTTTCATTTTTCGAGCTATTGAAGCCCACAGAATTGATTTCCCCATTCCAGGAGACTCGTAAAGTAACACGTTGGCATATCGTGGAGCATTATGACATCTGTCGAGAAACTCGTCTTCAGAAAAAGTCTCAGAATTCTTTGAAACCAAATATTGTTTAATGGAATTAGCTCCACTGCCCGTATTGGATTTTATGTAAAAGTATTTTCCCTTATCAAATTTTATCCAGTGCACTAATTTTTTATTGGCTTTGTTTGAAATGTCGGGGAAATGGTGATGGCTTTCAAGAAGAATTAGACGGGCGGTGAGGCGATGAATTTGATTTCGTGACCTGTCTGAGATTATATTCCTGGGCTTTGTTATTATTAAATTTGATAGCTGATGTAATTCAAGTCCCTCAATGCAAAATATGTCGTGCTGGAGCTTCTCAAATATCTCTGAGCTAACCTCTGTGTTGATGGATAGCGTACGTGAGATGTAGTATGAAATAGGCTGAGGAATAGTTTCACGCGTTAGCTTGATTGGTTTGCCACTTAGGAATTCCTTGTATGTATTAATGTTAATTGCCATTGGTAAAGATTCCTGTAAACATGTTGACTCAATGAATTGGCTTATCTCTTGTAGTAGAAATGTTTTACCGTTAAAGCAAACGGCTTTCGAAAGAATTTCAGGCGTGTTCAAATCTATGTCACAAAATTGGAATGGTGATTGGCTTGATATATTTGACTCAACACCTGTCAGTAAGCTAAAGCCGGCTCCCGTTTGTTTGCCCTTGAATAATGCCTTTGTTAGTTGCTCATACGCCCCGGTTTTTGTCTGTAAAATTTCTAGTAAGCGGTATACCTTCTTCATATTTCCACCATAATTTCCTATAGCCTCCTAAGATGCAAAAAAACCGGACAAGATTTGTAAGATTTATGCGTAACTGTAGTAAAATTTAAGCATAGGAAAATGATTGAAAGTTTTACCAGTTCCTAGATCTCTCCAAGAGCCAAAACGTTAAACTGGCGCAGATATGCAAGGATGTATACGTTGAAGTCTATTCCTTCAATTAAGTCGGGTAGATTTTCAGTGATAAACTTCTTTTGCCATTTCTCCATGTTGTTCAGAAATTTTGTTTTTTCAAGATTTTAACTATATCTGTCAAAGAATTCAATATGAAAAGATGTTCACTGATGGGCATTTCGTACGGTGGCTTATTATAATTGTGTGAATTGTTATTACTAAGGGCCATATTAAGTTTGCGAATTATTTTTTGGGTTATCCTTCATGAAAATGGCTTGCTCGTCATGAGCTTTCAAATAAATGAACTTCTGTTTTCAATTCCAGTTAGGTTTCTACAATTATTATAATTGATAATTTCGGGTCACTAAATCAGTACACTAGTATATAACAGTTCACTAAAATTCGAAATTTCAATATGCCGAGTTTGGATTTTTTTGGGTGGGTAGGAATGTTGGCTTCATAAACAGGGATTCAGGTATTTTTGAAAAGATCTGTTTTTTTTCCTCTTCAGGGTTTTTGGTATTGTAAACAGTTATGAAATTTTTGGCTGAAATGAAAGTCGAGCGGATTTTAATCCAGCATCCACCTCTAATTTGACGGATTTTTGAAAATAATATTTTTCATACAAAATATAAAACATTAATGTGTAGATATTCAGGAGTCAAAAATATTATGTAAGAAATGAGAGAAAAAAATTGCTACCTTTTTGTGATGAATTTGTCGTTCTTATCGTCAAATACACATGATATAGTACACAATTAACACAAAATTAATTATTGTTATTAACGCAATCAAACATGAAAGCAACAACAGATTTTCATTAGTACTTTTTGTTGTTACAAAATAGACGTAAATAAACTCAATTCAATTCAAAGTATAAACTAAATCACAATTTTGCAAAACAAGGATAAAAAAGTAATGTATTGACAGAAAAATGGTTTAATCATTTTTTTGATTATGGCTATCATCTCTCGTGTATGAGTATTATTGTGGCGCCAACCAAAGCATAAAGATAGAATCGGAATAATATTGTGTACATAATACGGAAACATTTTCTATTTGTCCATTTGAGATTGAACGTTTCCTCGAAATGTAGGTGGTAGATTACAAGTCAATAAGCAATTAATTTACATATGTGCTCACACAATGCATCCGCATACTCATATTTCCACTTAAAACATTGTTTACTTAACTGATAACAAGCTTATCCAACTACATACATATGTGCTTACTGGTCACGCTTACAATAAAACCAATTGGTTTTCCAATTACGATGTCAGTACAGATAGGTATGTGAAAACTGTCAGGTAAAAATTTAAACGTGTTGTTCCACATGATATTGCATCTTACTGGAAGGGTGGCGCGCAATAATTGGAATATTAACATAAACATACCCAGTCAGCTAACCTGTAAATTCTATGCAACTCATGTGCTGACAGACAATCTTATATATAAAACACTAATTATGCCGATTCTGTGCCACCCTGCTAACCCCATGGCATTTTTAGTTTTTCTTTTCCTGAATCGTACTAATCCATTTTTCTCCAGGAAAACTTGCTGTAATCTACCGTCGACCTGTTTTTTCTTCTTTACTGCAGATCGCTTATTGTAGCAACTATGGTTGATCTGCCACTTGAATTAGGTAATATAATTTACATTTCATATTTTTTTAAGAAGCTTGTGCAAGGTAGATTTTCGAACAAAAACAATTGGACTGAATTTTGTACGTGGACTAATATGGATAATTAATATCGTAATGTGAGTAATATATGTTTGGTTTGGATGTCTGTAATTGGTACATTTTTGTTACACAATCGCATGGTACGATTATCATTCTCCTGCTCTGCAATAACAAGAAGCTTTACCGTTTGTCCGATATTAAAATCAAATAAACTAAATGCCAAGGAATTATCAAAATAGAGAATTTGCATAGCTTACCTGAATCGATATGTAACGATGTTTGCAAATTGAAAACGGAAATCAGCATAATTTTCCACATGAAAAAGTAGCCTGGACATGTATATTAAATTTTTGAGATTTTGGGGCAACTTGATACTACAGAACAATAGACCAGAAAAATGAGGCTTCAAAGGGCACCGGATTATTTCTACATGTATCAACCGATTTTGATGAAATTTGGCACATACCTTCTCTAGGCCATTCTCCTCGGTGTAATTGAAATAGATTTGAAAAAAATAGCACATGGCATTTATAAGGACGGGTATTTCAAAAATCATTGAAATTGGGGCAATGTAAGATTTCCTTACTAACCGTTGAAAATCGGTATTTTTGGGCAAATATGTAATATTTATATGTACTGTTACACATTTTACTGGTTCACAATACTCAATAAATTTATTTAATTAGTTTTTCACAAAGTTGAATATCAGGCATTATTTCTTCCACCATGATACGATAACTAGAAAGAGCCGTTTCATAACCGGAAACTACTATTTAGCTGAATGTTCGTAACGATCTATTATCGCGGCGATAATATCGCCTTTGGGCGCCAGTCAGCGACCACCGATACACTTGATTCTATATTATCTTGGCATTCTAGTTGTTTGTAAGGTATGTAAATAAAAAAACATTCAAGTAATAAAAAGAATGTCCCTTTAAAAATTAATTTTGCGTTACTTTATTTAGAATTAACACCAAAATGTTTCATTTGTTTTATCTACATTGTTGATTACATTTATACAATCTATCCAAGGCAGACTTTATCTAATTACTGGAAATACCCATTAACTTAGAAAATACAAACTTACTGCTCAACATTAACAATTACAGAGACTCATTCAACAACCTATGCCGGGCAGTTCATGAATCTAACTTGAGGATTATTTCTGAAGACATAATATAACTTTCAAACGACGTGTAACTTACACACTTTTATTCTAATACTATTTGATCACATGTCTGAACTATATTATGGCCTTAGAAGCTGTACAAATTATTTTTAAGCTGAAATTATTTTTTTGATAAATCAGTAATTTGATTAATGCACAGTCAAAATTTGTATCTATTGATAGTAAATAATTTTCGCTTTTGATGCACAGATTCAAATCTGATTTTAAAATTGTGCGGCCGTATTTCGTAATGATTTGAAAACTAATTTAATTGACGCTCTCATAAGTCTTGCTCGTGAGCGGTATTGTAAATAATTATATATGATGCAAGCGATTAATTTAAAACTTGCTTTATGATTAGAGAGTAGATATAAAATTTGGTTTGAAACTGGAATGTCAGTTTATTCTAAAGTTTCTGGAAACTGAAAATTTGTTATACTGATTTTTACTGAAACATTCACACGTCGGTAACTTCCGAATGCTAGCATTTCCGTTAAATTAGTATAAAGATTAAAAAATTACCTACATGCTTCTAGTTTGAAAAATACACAAAATTTAGAGGTTTATACTTTTAAATAAAAATCCGTAGATTCTTCTCTATAATGATGCATGGAATAACGGATTGGGAATATTACTTCTTACAATAACTTTCTAATATAAAATAGATTTTTATTTATCCTTTGTTTCATCTATAGTATATAAATGAAGAAATTATAGGTTCTAGCATATATTTAGATAAACTGACACCAAAATTGCTAACTGTTTAAGGAATCACAAGTTAACTTTAATGTTAAAGAATGCATATTGGCGATATGAACATTTCCTCCACGTATCCTTTCATCTATTATTATTAACGTGTACCAATGTTAAATATGTACATAATGAATAATTAATGGCAAAATATTTTATTCGGATCACGTCTCGCTTTATTAGAATACATCGCACTAAATATCTGTCCTTGTGTTTTATTAAATCAATAGAAATAACTCATCTCGATGGTTGCAGAATAATTTGGCTTAAAAATAAAATAACGATCAAATTTTCCAAACCATAGAATAGTAACATATGGTTTCAAAATTATGCAATTTTAATTTGTGTGACAACAAACGTTAAATTACCTTTACAAATGGTTTTGATCAACATTAGGCGCTGTGAAATTATATTGAAATTGACTAGTTTTGAATTATGTACATTCTTTGTCTTTGAAAATGAGCAAAGGCAAGAATTCACTTGTTAAATCCATAAATCCATTAAAGTCTATCTTTAACTAAACTTAATAATATGATTTACTATTTATCATCCTCAGGAGATTGATGATTATTCATCTCCGAACTTGTTTTGTAGTCAACGCTAGAGTTATCCGTTAATATTGAATTATGTAATGCAACTTCATGGCAGTTATTTCAAAAGTATAATACCTACATAAACGTATTGTTCAGGAGAAAGAGAACATAAAGCAGGACGTTTTTAAACCATATTTGGTAAAAAATTATTACCGTTACCGCTAAAATGATTTTTCATTAATCTCATTATTAAAATAAAAAAAATGCAAAAGTCAAAAGTTACAGAAATGTACTTCAGGGTGCGTGAGAATCTTGAATCTTTGAATTCCCTTCAAAATCTTGATCACTCTCATAATTATCTTACAAGTATGCGCTGCAAATAAAGATTTTCATGGCCGAAAATTGAAAAAAAGTATAAAATGTGCTTGTGATCTGATTTGAAATTATACAACAATTTCATTTTGCAAGAAATTAAGGGGTTCTAGTCTTCCATAAAAGTTGTAAAGGATTAATGTAAAATATCTGACAAATTTCTTGCTGTTGAATCCATAAAACAGAAATCTACACTAATCATATTAGAACATTTATGTTTCCATTGTCCATTTCTCTTGTTTCGGTCGCTCATTGTGACCTCCGGGGTCTATGTTACTAAAGCATTTCATTAATCGTTTACTGAACTAATCAAAATTTGTTTAGGATTAATTTTCATACCACATTATAATGAATTGATCATATCAGTTAGTTCACAAATGATAAAGGATATGAAATAGGATAATAATATGGACTGGAATTAAGGGAAATTATTGTTAAAAATCAGTTTTTCATTGACTGTACTATATCATCTCCCAATTGCCGGATTACATTTCTTTAAATATATTTTAATCGCTAGTTTTATCAGTAGAAATATCTACCAACTAACAAAATTGCAGATACCTTGTGCTAAAATTAATTCAATAATAAAATAATTTGTGGAATTTCTAATCTGACTTCCCAAATACTCTCCAATATGCATATAGTATTAATAAGTAGTATAATTTATACAGTTTTAGTATTACCCATTGTGCAAATTTTGCTATACGTATTATATCGACGGTAACCGACATTCAGTGAAATATTTTCAAAGATATAATACCATGTTCCAAAAATCTACATGGTCCATATTATCATCACTTAATTTTCATACGGGTCAACTTTTACCATACAAACCATTTGTTACGGCCAGGAATAAGTTTCGAAAAGTTTCAAAATGCTCCTATATGCCACGCTCATTGACTCGTTTCAGAATTCC
>JAHZMV010005910.1:0-52668 GCA_027743765.1 Coecobrya sp. COE2
CTTAAGGGCACAGCTTTTGGAAATGTCTTGTAATTTGGAATCGCTTGCATGTCAAGAATACGCAGTGGAGTTAATGGATAAATGGATGATGACACCAGAAGTTAATCCGTAAGAAACTCTATTTTAATTTTTGCATAAGTAATTGAAGTGTATAGTACACTTTCAATTTTCATTTCAGCTTCCCTGTCGATATTCGGGCAACTTTGTACTGTACTGCAGTTAAAAATTCCAACATGACTACCTGGAATTTCCTTCTGTCAAAATTCAACCAAGCCAAATTAGAAGTTCAGAAAATAGCTATAATTCATGGCCTTGCTTGTTCGAAAGATAATGCTACGTTGTCACACTTTTTAGAAATGTCAGTAAACTTGACATCAGCACTTCGCCAACACACTGAACTAATACTCAACAGAGTTGCCATAAATCCTGTAGGAAGACAGTTAGCTTACGAATTTTCCAAAAGAAATTTGCTGTCATCCAGAATAACGGCCAGTACGTTTGCTAATTTGGTGACAACATTAAGTGGACATTGGGGGAAAGCAGAGTATACCCAGGAGGTAAAATGTTACCGAGAGATGTTTAGAATTAAAAAGTTAGAAATCATTTATTAATTCTTATTTTTATTTTCTTCAAACAGCTTCTAAGTTTCATTGAATCGAACGGAATTGTCCTAGAACCTGTGCGAAGTTCATTAGATACATCGTTAAGTGCAATTAAAGCAAACATCGAATGGTGGGCTACGTTCGGAAGGAGAATTCACTTATGGCTTCAGGAAAGCCATTAAAAATATTAATAGTTGTAAATTGTTTGGTGTTAGGAAGCAGTTTTGTTTGATGCATTTAATAAAGACAGATTTTGTTGAATTCGTTTGTGAAATATGGGGCTACTTAAGATATTTTTTGTTGTTGTACGTTTTTGCACACGTGTCTAGAAATCAAATATTCTTGCTTTATTATTAACAGCCCCATTATCAACGCCAAACATGATACCAATCGAAACTCGTTTGTAATCAGTAATCAGACTCACATGAATTGGCTCTACTTTTCTTTTCGGAAATCCTAATTTCTTTCGGAATGAAAACCCACACGCCAGACTCACAATGCGATAACATGAATAACCACCTAACATTTTCGGATGAAACCTTTTCCATGTGATAGAGCATGGTGAAAAACATATGTGACAAAATTTGCAGCACCCACCTTGGATTAATTTAGAAATAAACTAACAAACTCTGAAATTGTTGGTACAGGGATTGGTAGTAATATCTCCCATCACATCACCATATACACATAAACTGATACAAAAGTACTGATAAATGATGTAAAATAGGTCCAGCTTAACTAATTTACTCAGTAAACATCTATTTTTGCTTCATATTTGGCTACCACGAATAAATCTCACTAGTTAAGCAAGTTATTAGTTATGCATTTAAGGGTTTCCAATCCCTGGTATATAGGTCAACAGTATACCATTGGCTTAAATGGAGAACGTTTGATCAATTATCTTTGGAATAACTGCGAGGTGGGTGCTCACAATTTTGTTACATATGTTTTCCGCCATGCTCTATCACATGGAAAAGGTTTCATTTGAAAATTTTAGGTGGTTATTCATGTCATCCCATTGTGAGATGCAAAAGCCACCGGAAATCAAAACATGAACTTGTAGTCCGTCAATTTTAACGTGATTCCATTTGTCGCTTACCTGCAATAGAACAAATATGAACATTGATTAATTATCTTTAAATTTAAATTTATATATTTAATACATTCAATATAGTGAAAAGGATGAGTCTGTACTTGAGAAATATTACGACCTTTTTAGCATTTTTAACAAGCAAGAAACTTTTACTACGGCTGTTATCATATCTGAAGCATTTAAGTTTTACTTTAAAAACTAAAGTTTGGTACTCTACCGAACCGCGAATATAACAGTGTAATGACATGTTGCTCATAATGAATAGTTTGAAGATGAAAATAATGAAATGAGGTGGAGTACTGTCACTGTCTTGAAGAAAGCAATAAAAGAAATGAAACAAGAGGACAAACAACAATAAAAAGTAGCTACACTATATGGTTGGACGATTGAAACGGAAAGGGAAAACGCGATAGGGAAAGAACAAGGAGATGGAGTAGTTTTGAGGCAAGCAGAGGAGAAAAAAGGGAAGTGATAGAATCGGGTTGGTTATTGCTTCCAGATGTGGAATCCTAGTAAATGATTTTTATGAAGACTTTTACCAAGTGAGAATTCCTGTCAATGCAACAGATGAGAACGAGCAAGAAGTGGAAGAGGAAGAAATAGGGAGAAAATAGAGAAAATGAATGTCGAGTACATGGTTGCTATACGAGATGAATACTTGTATTCAATAGGAAAAGTTTTACTGTCGCCAAAGAAGACCACATTGTGGACCTATTGTGAGGCAACATCTTGCTTTCTACTAAAAAAATCGAAAATAGAAGCGGAATAAATTGCCACTCGACTACGCTGTACCGAATAAGAATGGTAAATTGCGAGTAAGTCTCTCTGTTTTCCTTTCTCGTACTTGTTTGTTTAAACCTTTTTTGCAACTGAAGCTTCATTTCCGGCGAGTTCATACTAGAGAATAGATACCAGAGACCTAGTGAGAAAGGGTTCCAGATTGAATCGACGAAATAGTCTTTAAAATACTGTACTTGCACCATCTTCCAAAACATACGTCATGTATGTTATGAATTCAACAGGCGCATTTTAATATTTCCCATTTGTTCTTATTTTTCTAATTAGTCCATGAATGAAATTATACACACTCTAGTTGTAAAGCTATAAAATTGTGAATGTATTTACATCAATAATTTTATGCTTGGTTGTAACTAGAACAGTGACACAACTAGAGATATTCTTAGGTTTTTATCATTCCAAAGTAGAAAATCAGGACACTTTCTTCAGTTATTATGTCGACAGCAAAGATGTAATGGATAAATGATTATAAAATTGCCAGTAGTGTTGCTATTATAGTGCATAGTGATTGACACCATGACAACTGAGAATTACATAATATAACTTAAAGACATTCATAATAACATTATCACGTGTATACATTATTGTCCCAAAGTATATGGTTTATTGTATCATCGCCTGTTTCCTTTTTGTCTTATAATGCCACTGTTAATTGAATCCTCAAAATTGCACAAGACAGATAGACAGGCGCTATAAATAAATAACGGGACACCCAAATAAATCAAAGAAACAATGAAGACAGTGGGCGGCAGGCGTCGCACTCTGTTTTCCCTGCAGTTTCTAGCTTGAGTGGCATCAATGCTGACATAAAACACTGTAAATGCTTCTTATCAATACATGCTTGCTCTAGTGAAAGAATTTTGGGGAAAATGTACCAAACAATCTATGTACAGACGATGAAAGTGTCTACCGAACCGAAGTGAGCATACTAAAACATAACATATACTTCTTACTTATTTGCAACTTTCCTTCCCTTCCTAAACTCCAAGTTGTGATAATAAAGAAAACACTAGCATAATTATTTGTATTCGAAACCAACTAAATAAATAAAAACTGCAAAGGCTTGTTTCGTTGACTCATGTACTCCGTCAAAAACATACATACAATTGCTCATCATCCGACGATCTTGATCTAAAAAGATATTCCTTGTTCACAGTCTAGCATCTCCAAGCATTTCCGTTTGGGCCACCACCACCACCGCATCGTCAACTCTACTTGATATTAATGGCTGTCGTCACTTGTCAGCTTTGAAAAATAGCCTCATAATAACGAAAGCAAGAACACACAAGTATGTTCCACACTTTTTTGTCGATGAAAAAATAGTTGTAGATTGCAATTTAAGAACATTTTCTTATCCTCTTACCCCGCATCCGTTCGTTATGCTATTCTTCTTGTTCCGTTTATAATCAATGTATGTATTTTTAAATAAGTACTTGTATAACGCTAAAAGTGGTAGAACACGCCAACCAAACCCAATACGTACGGAAGCGTGCTCAAGTTGTACGGGTTTACAAGAGTTTCGGTGAACTTTTAAGACCACTTAATTAAGTTTCCATTCGGCAAAAAACACAAGAGTAAGAGAACACGACGAGGACGGTATTATAAACAAGCTTGTGCTGTTAAATGTACCTATTCGCTTTATGTCTATAAATTCTAGGAAAAAATCAAGACCTCGTCGTCTAGTCAAATAAGGATGTACACACGCTGTGAGTCGTCGCGTCGGTTTCTTGTAAGGAAATTCTCCACCGTGAAAATCATTTTTCGGGGTACATATACAATAACTTGTTTATCAATTTTCTGATCTTACATCAACATGTTGATTTTATGTTGTCAACGAATACATCATACACCGAGACTCAAATAAAATGATGTATATCGAATAGATTCTCAGAGATAGTTACAATTGCACTATGAAATTCACCAAAGAAGGAGTCATATCGATTTATAAAAACTACCTACTACTTAAATGAAAACAACGGGAAAGCAAACTTTAATGAAATAGTTTTATCCTTGTTATCTTTATAACTTTTACTTTTAATAATGCAACAACGGTAAGAGATTTTTCAGTTACGTTTTAGCTGCAATAGCACCAAGTGCTTAAATACTTTTTAATTTTAATATTTTCCTTGTAGCCTGCTGGGAAGTATAGTTTGACTGTGGGCTATTTCTGGCAGGTTAATTGCATCAAGTTGAGTGCGTGTTCACTGGAACATTTTTATAGGTCTATCAACATCATTAATAAGGTATAATGAGTTGTTTACTTCCTTTTGACCTTTCTCTGAGCTCCTTTGATTATTTTATGCTGCCATGTGCAGGGCGTGTGATGATGTATTCGTATCCATATCAAATGCATACACACGTAGGCTGTTTGATGATAAACATTGTCACTTATATAAGAAAATTTTGAAGACTTTCACCGCTAACTTTATTAAATGAGCCATGCTATATTGTTTTCCAGTTTTCAGGTTGCTTAACTTGATAGAAATTTCAAACATTTGTTGGAGGTCCCCATACCTGACTTGAGGGGTTGTACCTTTCCATCAAGTAAATATTGCTATAGGCCTTTTCTCATTAAAATCACATAACATAACTTAAGTAAATCATGCAAATGTGATCAAGGGGCATAACAAAATTATCAAAGAGACCGTTCCAAAATTCATCTTTGTAATCTAATGAGGAAGAAAATTGTATTATTTATTTTGTAAACAATCATTTAACTCTTCCCTCAACTAAACATGCAAGTGATTAGGAAAATAACAGACAATTTTTTTATTTTCCAATTTCCTGTAAAAAATAACGGAAAACATTGGATTTTCTGTTGGCTGCATTGCACAAAAATTTGTACAAGTACTTTCTCTCTTGACTCTTGTCATCATTTCGATCTCCTTTCGTAAAATTTTGTATTTTATTTTATATTTAAGCGGATTAAATTAAACCTACATCTAGTCAGTGACAAATGCACGCCTATTTTTCCACGCCTCTTTGCTTGTTAGTGCCGCTGTAAGATTTTCATTTTGTTTCTCTTCCTTTCAATTTATGTATTCGCACGAGGAGATGAAAGAAGTCAAGTTTAAAGGAAAATTGGTGACGGCAGTTCCTCAACTAGCAAATAAATTCTTGTGCACGCATGAATAAGCACTTTTTGCAACGATGAAGAGTCTCATATTCTTTTCTGGCTTCTGTATCAACTTGTCACTTCTCCTTCCACTATACTATCTTATATATCTGTAATTACATAGATTTACTTTGTATCTCTCTCTTCTTTTCAATAACTCAAAGAATACATATAAAAATGAACTTTAATTCCTTCCCTATAATTAAGCAACACGTAAGCTGAAAAGAATGAGAATCATTATTAATATTGAAAATAAAAGTAGCCATGTATTGATTCCAGTTATTTGTTGCGCAAGTAACTAGAAGGTACAAGTAATTACGTCAACTGCATATTAATTTACAAGTTTTATTATTATACCCAACTTGGTATTTGATATGCTTGCATGCATATGTATATATGAATGTACATACGATCCCCTAAATAATTGAAAATGAGCGTAATTAATTCTCAAAGTTCTAGTTCAAGGATGTCGTTCCGCTGACTTTTTTATGTGGAACTTATTATAAATACCAACATATAATATAGTTTTATACAGTACGTTATACATATATGCACCCAGTGGACGGGTTAGCTTTCCTGGCATCCTTGAAAATAAACCAAGTTCCGGCTTTCATTAGTGCGGTTCTACGCTCTTATGACTGCATTGTTTGTCAGGCAAAACGGAGGATGAGAAATGAGAGGAGGGAAACCTAATAGCTCCACACCACCACCACCACACCGAACACCAAAATGAACCTTTTTTCCCTTTCTCTTTTTTCCTCTATCTTTTCTCCCTTTTGAACTCACGTCAGCCAGACTTCTGTTGCAGGAGAGTGTCTACTAGAAGGAGTAGTATGTCAACTGCAAATGAACGACTAGTGGTATTCTCTGACGACGACGTCGTCGTAGCTGTAGGGAGCATAAGATGATAAAAAGGAATTCTATTAAATGCATGTCTATAATAAACAGCAGCATAGATTTTACTTGCATAGTCTCTGTCAGTCTATTCCTCTTTCTCTCTTTGAAAGTTTGGCGTCATGCTGCTGATTTTTTTCGACTGAATATCTTGTTCTTCTCATCCATATTCTTCTCCGTATCTGCATACAAAGTTATATTTATACCCCGCCCTGTTTTCTCTGTGTACAAGCAATCAATCACGGAGACAATTTGGCTCGTTTTCATTGAGACAAAACGGCACGGCTCAAAAGCCCATTAGAATCTCTGTTGTAATCAGAAGAAGCATAGTGTACCCCTACAATGACATCATGTATTTGCGCTGTTGTGTGTGTATTAAACATATTATTTAATGTACATACCAGCAAACCAAATTATATGTAGATATTTGTAATAAAGCAAACAATATACGTATATTATGCAATTTATAGGGATGCACTTCATTTCACTCTTTTGAAATCATGACTCCTCCTCATTGTCAGCTAACGAATCTGATTTCTTCCCATCTTCTGATGGATTTCATTTCTGTCTTGCAAAAGAAAAGTTTAGAGCACACAACATCTTATTTTTATTGCTTGTGTGTTCCATTACCAACTTTACAAAAGTAATTGCAAAAACATTTCTGTCTACATATATTGTCATTTTCTTTCAACTGATGAGCCACTATACTTAACATCACATAAATTTCAAAATCCCATCAAAGTCGTGCAGAAACAACCTTCAAATCCGGATTTTCTCTGGTGCATTACTTTTTCATAATTTGTTTTGCCGAAATTCATGGGAAAATGTGCATAGCGTTGCTACCAAACCGTAGCGATAAACCGGATCATTCAATGCTAGTGTCTTTTCTCTAAATTTTGTGATTTTGCTAATAAAAGCTAATAAATGGAACACGATTCGACAACCGTTTTGAAAGAAATGCAATGGTGTTGTCGTTATCTCGCCAACGAAGAATCATTCGATAGACGAGTTGTAGTGGTAAAAGTTGAAGAAAAACTGCAGACGTCAACCAGAACGGACTCCATTCACGGATTATTAAGAAAGGCAGCAGCTGGGATAATACTTGAACTGAACATATAGCTGAACATACTGACAAACTTATTATTTATATCAAGTCCGTTCATACATATTGAAATAATCAAATAACGAATAGAAGACAACGAAATATCACTGTGGTTGATCTAAATATTCTCAGCTGTCATTCCTCATATAAGAGATTTTTAAAGAGACTATCAGTATAAAATCTAGTTCTCCTTCCATGAACCCAAATAATGAACTGAATACATATATAATTGATAGTAGTGCACAAAATATTATGAATATATGTACTACACGGGCATATGATAATTACAGTCACTATCATCGTCAGCCTCAACGAAAGATGCTCATGTCTTTTTTTGCGAATTTCTTTTTTTACATACGTGCACATTGCACACAACACGAGTTCCAATTGTACGTGTACATATTTACATGTCTAATGTCCGCATTTTGCATATTATTTCATATTTTGATATATCCGCCCTCTCTCACTGTCGGTGCATTTGATGTATTCTAAAAATACTTGAGAAAAATGGAGATCTGATAAGTGCGTCGCGTCCGACAACTTGGTTGGAGGAGTGCTGAACAGAATTTATTTGATTTTAAACGTGCAGATTGTGAAATGAAGCAAAAATCTAGAGAAGGAAATGTACTGAATACTTAAGGAGCTCCTTGTGTACAACTCTTTGAACTATATAGAGCGAAGTTGATATGTCTGTTATGAATGTACATGTTTTCCGTGGGATCTTTCTTAGGCATCATCAATCCTCATCATGAAGCGTGACGCTGTAGATACAAAAACATGCATACGTACACATGTACGAAATGTCTTTTTTGCCATCTCTAATTTCTTGGAGGAAATTTCACAAAAAGTTTACGTTTACGAAGAGTTTGCTGCTGTTATCACTATCTCTTCTCTTCCACGTAGACAATCGTCCAGGCAAGATTTCGAGATAAGGCCTTCCACAACACCCCAATACATACATATACCAATATTACGCGTGTGCTTAATTTTGTTTGGATGTGTCTATGCATGAGTTTTCACATTAATATAAAAACGTGTTGATAAAATAAATTATTAAGGGCTCAAACTTGGAGTGGTACTTTTCATTTCACTCTTCCGTAAAAATTCAGTTGAAATAAATAATCATAATAAACTGCACGCTTGGGTATTGAGACTTGAAAGGAGAAAAGAGAAAGCAGGAAAGATTGGAAAATTTATTTCTTTTCTGTTCCTCTTCTCTGTAGAAATGTACATCTTTTCATAAAAATAGGCAGAGAAATCAAAAATTAAAACAAGCAAAGGAGCTGAGAATGTCATGGGGAATCTAACTACACACTTGTTTCGTCCATCTTTTCACACCACCCACCACCACATCACGTTTTCTAGCTGATTTTTTATACAAAAATGTATTTTTGCAATGTCTAAAAATATTTAGCAACTTTCAGTGTTTTGTATATTACAGTCGAGCTGAACTCAAACCAAGCATTTACTCTGACGGAAGTACAAAGATGTGATGCTTTTCACAATTCATCCACAAACTGCTTTGTAAGCGCTTCCTTCCTCCGGTAGTCGAGTATTTTGTATTCAATACAGTTCTAAATACATACGAATTATACACATTTGGATTATACCAGATCCACGCAAATATATGCTTTAGTTGATGGTGGAGGAGAGGTGGGAGTCCTCCGGAAGAAACTGTAAAGATTTCGTAAAACTAATAAGCACGAAGGGAAAATCAATGCAATTCACTTATAAAGAGGCAAACATTAAGTTGCTGTTTTTCTTTCAAAGTAGTCCCTCTTTCTACAATTTTTTCCCTCCGTCTCTCTTTTACTTTCTTTATTTATTCTTGAAATAAACCGACTGATCACGCAAAAAGTCGAAGAGTCTCCTTAACAAAAAGGAGTAAATCCAGTGGTAATGATGATGATGCTGACGTTAAGTGTGATGACGGTGATGTGTCGATGATGGTGGTGCTAGTAGCTTTGTTTTCTACTTAAGTTTACTCTCCTGGGATGTACACGTACGACGAGTATTCAACCAACCAAGTATACATCGGTGTGATATGTTTCTTCTTCAAACATAAGTTTTTAAACTGTATCAGTCCACCGGTTGTATTGGATGAGTGATCCGATGTGAATGAGTGTCTCTCATTCAATCTGTCAGCAGCCTTGTAGCATTCAACTTAAGATCAACTTATATTTTCGTTTGTAAATGACTGCTGAAAGATAGGATTACATGTTCCCACATGTGTTTCTATGTTTCTAGTTTCTAAAATGCTATTTTATGTAGCTCATTTCTCTCTGATTTCCACTCTCTTCCTTGTATCCTCCTTTCTTTCCATTTGTTTCAAATAAAGTGTTTGTCTATTGCCATCATCCTATCAACAAATAAGGAATTCCTTCGTTCTGGATGAGTTGCACGTGTACTCTTTTTGTTTTGGGATGTTTCCTACCACCGTCCACATGTGCAACTCTTTCTAGTTGGAAGATATATTCATTTCCACAGAAAAAGAAAAATGGCCTCGTGTTTGTAATTTTTGCTTTTTTACAGTACAATGTCTAAAATGCAGGAAAATAACTAGTAAATTCAGCAGATATAACCTGTTAGGAGACTCATATTTTACACAAATTAGTTTTTCCTGCTTTCTTTACGCACCTTTTACAGGAAAATGTTTTCTCTAATTTGTCCAGGACATATAGTCACAAAGTCTAGTCTTGTAATACACCACCGCTGTTCCAAATGAACACGTAGCCGCTCTGCTTCCACAAAAACGCATAAAAGTTTTTGACAGCTAACTTTAAATCGTAAAAATATTATTACGTTTCGCGCTGCAAAGGAACGGCAATCTACTATATTTATAAAAAAAGTGCTAAATGTTTTGGTGCATTTCTCTTCGCACACATGCATGTAAAAATCTCCCCTAGGTGTTCAGTTCCATCCTTCAATCCGTTTAAAATCAGCACATTGCAATAAACGTGCACTTGGGCTTAGCGATTGAAGGTAGGGCTTTTCCATTTTATAGCGAGGGGTTTGCATTAAATAACGATGATTTAGCAAATACATGCAATAATAAAACATTGGCATGTAATATATTTTATTTTTCAAAAAGAGGATAGATATATGTATATACGTCCGTGAACAAAAATACTGCTGACAGTGAGATTACAGTTTTGCCAATACCGATTTTGTGTTCATTTAACGGACATTATCATTTCTCCTCGGTACTACAATCATTCCATTTGCTATTACTTGATTATAAGTTAAGGGCAAGCGTGCAATAGGTTTGTGTGTAAGCATATTGCCGTTTGTTTATGTCTGACTAGCTGAGAGATACGGAGAAAGTGGAAAAGTTTGTGGAAAGCAAGTGAGGCAGGAGAAGAAGGAATGGTGGGAGGTTCTTCTTCATGGTACGCTTAAATTTGCTCGTCATGTAGATTATTCTGAGCGCAAATTATGAGATATTTTATTACCAGTCACGATGAGCATCCATTACGTATACTTAATACACTGCTTATTCAGTAGGCTTACAGAGCGGTGTGCTGATGGAGTACGCACACATAAAAAACGGTTGCAGTTCCGACTGAACGTTATTATATATGGATGTTGGTATGTGCTTAGTCCGTTTTTCAATGTATCTGTAGAAACTTTGAGAAAAGCTAGTGTTTTTCTCTCATCATCGTCAGTATCATAGTCGTCGTCATCGCTTTCACTCAACTTTTCACAAATGATACCCTTCGCCAAATAATAATAATAACAAGGAAGAGTAACAACTCAAAGCTTACAGCGCTTTCTCCCTGTGTGAAACGAAGATCAGACTACTATCTTTTATTTGTATGTACAACTACCACATTGTCAGCTCGCCGTCAGTTCTCTTACTCTTCTACATTGCCTGTCTTTTATCGCTAATATTGTATAACTCATGGATTCATTAAATTAAATGATGAATTTTACTGGATCTACTAGGAAATTATTATCAGAGAGACAGGAGAGAGAAAATGTAAGAGAGTAGGCGGAGGCGATGGCTCGTAACAGCAGTAGCGGCAGCACTGAAGCAGTTGTGGTGATGATGGTAGTGCTAGTCGTAACAAGATAATATGATTGTGTCATGTCAAAGTTTGGATGGTTAAACGCAATAAATTCTTTAATGATCTGGTTCTACCCTTTCATTCATGCATTATTAGCTTTCGTGACGGTTACACTATATCGGTATGTACTAGTAGTAAAATTTAGACAGACGAGATGAAGGCATAGGTCTATAGTATATTGGTCTAATGTCAGTACTTAACTATGCTTGAATGAATTTTGTGTGAGCAATTGAATCAAGCTGTATGTGCCTTTTATACAAGCGAAAGATAAGGCTTCTTGCTGCAATGATTCAGAGTGTAGAGATATGTATGTAATTGTGGAATATTAAGAGGAAAATTCACTTTAGTTGACAACATTTTTATTACTGTATTCTTGTGGTTAGGTGTTGCTCTATCGTGTCTTGGCGACAGCGACATATAATTTAAATTGATAAAAGCCCTGAGGTAGAATTTGCTGAAAAGCAATGTACATATAACAGGGTTATCTTATACTATACAAACTGACACCGAAATATGATGTAATGATGTTCCACGATACAGAGAAAAGTTTCATCATTGTCGTTACTGTTGCTATACAACATGATTTTAGACGTGCATGGCAGAATTTTGTATGAAACAAACTTTTTCTTAATAAAAGCGTATCAGTACAATACGAAAAAACAATATCCTTATGCATAAAACATTTTCTTGAGAAGTTTTAAAGGGCAAAAGTTTGAGAAAAAGAATGAAACAAAAACAATGTCCTGTGTGGAAATAACTAAACTGATAAGAAAATGACATTGCCGATAGCATAAAATCAGTTTATACAAAATTGCTATCGGTCACTGCCTTTGACTGTGAAACTGGGAAGATGGTACTGTTTGGCAACCAGAGATCATGGACCGTAAATTGGACACGTGTTTGTAATTTGACTCAGGAAAAGGAATTTATATGAAGTCATGATGATTTATCACTTTCCCAACTGCTTCAATAATTATTCTATGCTAGACTGACAAAATTCGAATTAATTCCCTGAAATCGTCGAATTTTTTATCAACTATTAAGTGCCAAATGACAGTAAAGAATTTTATCAAGTGGCTTCTCGTAAATCTGTTGCATTAACTTTTTATCGAAAACCTTCAAACATGTGTATATCATGGAGACTATAGTCTACATTCTTGTAACACTTATTGATAGTTATTCATTTTTACTGCCTTCTGGTAGTAGCAATAATAATTTATTTATGCATTCATTTATGCCATTTCTCAAGTTCCCTTAGTCTCTGTCTGTGTTCCTCTGAAATTATTCCTTTATAATTCCTGCCACTGCCATTTTTCGTGACAAAGATATGACAATCACAAATAAAATAATACTTTCATTAATTTCATTTACTTAAAATATAAAAGTGAGCATTCATGACGAGCATTTAATACTACACAAGATATGCCTATGCATATACAGTGGGTACTTGTCTAATATATTAATTCTAGGTAGACCATACACTATGTATATAATGTTGGAGCATGCACTAATGAGAGGACAAAAGTTAGGAAACCGCTGAGACATGAGCCATCACATAATTTGTGGACTAGATAAAGTAAATAAAGGAGTCCCTTTCCAAAACGACTAATCGGAAAGGTCTTAAAGAAACGCTCGCTATATAATATTCTACACCATTTATTTCTTATACGTACCTCACAGGGGGTACATTATATTAGACCAGTGGAAATTATAGCAAGTACATAAATATATATAATTTACGTACATCTTATATCATTCATAAATAAATAGGCCTGTACAATTTACTAGACTAACCAAGACCAAAAAGTTGCCTTTTCCAAATTTAGCGTTGTAAAAGATATCACTTCTAATAAAAAACGATGCCATCTTCCTTGCTGACACGGCAAAATGTTATAATAATATGGCCTACTGTTTCCATTGCGGGATGTTCCTTACAGTGACTCGTGTGTGCAAACGCACCCTTTTTTTTGTGGACAATTAGTATATATATATCTGTCTTCTTAGCGACATCATGTAAACAAGTAAAATTTCCCTGTGTCTGTGGTGACATTTGTGTGCGTGTAAGTGGACGAGCGCGTAAAAGCTTGTTTAACTATTCCATGGTCCTTCCGTATAATATGTACATACACAAAGAGAAAGTTGGTGTGAAAGCTGTAAGCAACTTGGTTTTTTTCTTTGGTGTCGAGCTTCTTCTTTTACCTCCACACTTCTTTCTTCATCTCCTTTCAAGTCTTGTCTGCAATGTAGCTGAGTCACTTCAAACATATTGCAACTCTCACCGAGTTCAGAAGCCATCAAAGTAGGCAGAGAGCGTGGAGAAGCTGGGCGATGACGTTGAGTTTGATGTGGCGTGCGCGTACTACCTAACCTTGTTCTTATCTTCACTTTCATCACCAACTACGAGCGTCTTAGTGTGGCAAAAGGAAAAGTTTTTTTTGCTGCTGCCATAGCCACCCTGATAAAGGAGAGGTGTGAAAGTGAAAAGAATAATAAGAGAAAAATATGAGCTGTCACTCAAATTACTTTTTTGTCAACTTACATAAATACTCTACCATTGTCAATAGCAGTAAAGTAGTACTGTATTACAAGAAGTTTGGGTGGGGGCTTTTTATGTCCTCTCAAATTAAATGTCATATGATGAGGGGGCAACGTGATCATGTTAGGAGATTACACATACTGTCACACAAGTCGCAGAGAAGAACAGCAGAAATGAAAATAATGTTTTCCCTTTTTCACAATATGCAGAGCTTCTTTAGTATCCACATTACCAGATATTATGTAGGTAATTCAATAGTTGCGTAGCCCAAGCAACAGGAAAGAGATGAAAATGACAGTAAGCTTCCGTTCCTGTCCGATAATTTTAATGCATTTCTTCTGTTGATTTTTGCCATCCTTCAAAGTTTTTACAACTTTGGGCATCTGTGGAGCTGGAATAGTAATATGAGGATTGGGGGAAATGATGAGGAGATTGTTCTGATATATGTATATGATGCTCGTATGTACTCACTTTTCAGTAACGTTGCTAGTCTCATTTATGTTCATGTACCTATCTCCACACTGTACACGCTTCTCTTATGTATGCCCATGTAATATGTGAGTGACAATGCTTTCACCCAAACCGGAGGGAGCTTTAATGCAGTTAAGAAAGGGAGATAAAACTTTTCACAGTTTCCATTATATTTTCATCTCATCATCATCATCGTCTCGCCTTCTTATCCTTGCCTCCTTCTCTCGCCCACTTTCCCAGCTCAAAAGTAAAATTTTCGCATTGACACTGCTTTTCCTCATAATAATAATACTTTCCTCATCCTATGCATATCCTGCCTTGACACACCATAGATACCTACTTTCGTTTACTTTGCCCCTTTTCAGATTTTATTGTGTTGTCACACTGACTACCATGTTGATATGATATGATACTCTTTTAATGCACACAAGACATGTTACAGTTCACTCATGGACATGTCTCGTCCACGACCACTACACACCATCATAACTATTACACATGACAGTCAGTCAGACTTTCAAGTACACAGACAGAAGGTAACTTTCTGTGAAATTATTGCCAAGTGGAAAAGTTTTTCATCAGAAAGAACCACATATATGGCACACCAAGTCTTGACGACATCGAATGCAACAGCAGCCCTATTATTTGAGAAAACAAGACCATCAGTCTTATAAAGATAATACCCACATATTATGTAGACAGCTATATACCTATACAGAGTTCCCGATTATTACAAGAAGTGCCTTCTCCCATTCCTAGGACAACGACAACAGTGCCACTTGGATACTAAGAGGTATGCTTACAAACAGATGAGGAAGGACTGAGGACTCATCCACTTCTTAAACTATTAAACTTCTTTTATTTCAATAACCCAAGAGGTCTCAATTGAGACTTGTCTGCATAAATGGTAGCGAAAATGTGTGCTCTGTGGATGGAAGAGAGAGGAAGCAAACGAGCTGCAAATTGAGAAGCTCTAGGTTCACGTCATATGAAACCCTTGATGGTAATTGAGCATTTCCCTAAGTTTACCTTACTTCTCATCTCTCCTCTCACTCCGGTAGTAAGTAATTTACTCGTTGGTGTTTGGAATTCCGTACTTGTGTCTAAAGTATGTTGTTACGGCATGTTGGTTCCACTTATCTGATGCCCTGGTATATGTATGTATGTACGTAATGTATACATTATATATCATCAATTACTTAACGAGAAGGCATTGTGTGGTCATTGACATAGATTCAGTTTACTTGGGTATTTTATCGCTGTCGTTAGAATTCATTGTACCCTTTCTATACGTTTATAGAAATACCAAGTAAGGCAGTGTCCTTAAACAAAGTGAAGTGCTCCACATCTTCATTGCTCATCTAAAATATAATGCGAATGCACACAGTCGTCGTCATCATCACCACAGGTTTGATTTAGTTATGTGAGTTTTATGCTTTCTCTATTTTTATTTCTTACTATACTAACTTAACAAGAACCAAGTTAAGGCAGAAATGCTATTAATATTGATACTCTAGTCTAATAAGACCATGGAAGAAACCACAGGTATAAAAAAGTTTAGTCCCCTCTTTTCTAATCTTCATACTTGGATATGACAGGAACAATATAGTGCAAAGAAAGTCGACGACGAAAAATTCATTCCAATTTTTTCGTCTTACACTCCTTTATTTCATATGCTTTCTTTTTCCCTTTACCCACTTTTTGCTTTACTTCAAACCCCTGTTTTACATAATATGTACAACTACTGCTGCTGTTCGACTGTCAGAAATCTTTACTGCCTGCTGGCTTTCTCCCCTTCGCTCACATTCTTCTCAAGAGTCTATATTGCAAACAGACGAATATGTTGATGTATGTATTTGCATGCAATATTCGAAGGAATGGTAGATTATTTCCTTATTTTGTACTGCCGAGTGTATCTAACAAAATATATGACAACGTGCTTATTCCAGAATAATAACTTGTCATGAGAACATGAAAGTGGGAAAGAGAGAGCATATAATAAACAGTCAGTAGAAGTACCTCGAAATATGTCTCCTTCATTTTACGCTACACTGCTTTCATCTCTCATTATATGCCTCAATCTTTCACTTCAACTTTCGTTTTGTACAAACAATTTAAATTTATACTACTTTCCAAGATTTTTGATTGCCCTTTTCTGTGCTCAAGTGTATGAAAACTTGGAAATTACTATTTGCACCATAGTTAGCATCTATTGAAAAAATGGAACGAATCTTGTAATGTGGAACAACTTATCAAAGTATTTCCGCTTATTATCACTGAACCATCCTTATCAATATTGGTTGTTGCAAACTTCATCAAGAATATGCTTTTCTTTTGTATGAAAACAAAATTGAATTGTTATAACTATACTTCTATAAAGGTACAAAGAGAGAGCAATCATTCAAAAAAATACTCTGTAAGATTTTTAACGAGATTCTGAATGATCCAAAAAGTTGCAAATTCATATAGTAGGCAAAGTGGTATCGTAATACCGGTTCCATGCAAAGATAGTTTCATATTATGCACTTTTAATTGCTCTACAAAGAAGTTATCACTGATTTTGAAACTAGCCTACTTTCACTTGGGAAAACACTAGTAACAATTGCCATTACAGTGGTGAAATTGAACAAGTTTGAAGAAATTCTCTGGAATTCTTGTTGACCTCATTTTTCATGAAATAAATACCAACAGAGAGTAAAAATTACATGCTACCAAAGTTTATTGCTGGACCGACTTCTGTTTCAAATGAAACATTGCTTGTCTTACAGGTTTAAAGGAAGGATTTCATGTCTTGTTTGTGTCGGTAGGATTAACTACAACTAGAAGTGTAAAAGAGAAAAGTTAACAATGACTTTAAATGTTGTTGACAAGAAAACATTCGTGCTTTCTTTACATAACAGGAAGGCAATTTAATGCATTTTTAAGACGACAGTGATAACATCTGAAATGATTACGCGTTCCTTTTAATTTATTTAAAGTGTACAGGAACAAGTTTTCTTGTGTCTGGCTGGAAGAAGCCACTTGTTTTGTGTAAGATAACAAGAGAGGGGAAATCAGTTGAACACAAATAGCAAGGAAAGTAAGTCAGGCATGAAATAGTCAACAGCTCTTCTTGTTGTTATTTCCCTCATTATTATAATCATCACCGTCAGCATGCTTCTTTGCTAATGGCACGTAAGTCGTAATTGAGAAGGAAACGACATCATCATCGACATGAAGCCGCTTTATGTATATTGTACCACATCACCAGCATTCTACAGAACTACCTCAGTTTTTCTAGCTATCCATCCGTTGAGCTTTCCTCTTTCTTTCATGTCGCCTTCCTGACTTTCCTTACTTTGTTGACATCAATACGTTCACGGCTGCTACTAATGCTTCTTCCATCATGCTTTACCACCACCGTCATCACAAGTCCCGTGCCAGTGTCGTGTTCATAGACGTCTCTATCATGTTGTAATATAAATATACACATATTTCCGCTGTGTACTATTTATATTATCCCTTCCATTTTCCCATTTAACATCATTTTCCCTTTCCCTTCTCATGATTCTCGTTGAACCAGAAAAGTGAATTGAATTGAATTGAAGTAGCTGGATAAAGTTTTATAACAGCACAATGCTATGCATCAATTCCTTTCTGCTTTTGATGTGTCAGTACGGGAGTGATAGTCTATGTATATTAACTCAGGAGGGAAGCATGTGCAAGGCATATTGTATTTGTAAAAGAATACATAACAAATTCTGACATGACTGTGTGTCGACAATTCTGTAGAAATTAATAGACACATTTCCGCTGTTTCACTACATAAATGTGCATCCATCAAGAGTTGTTCATATGCAAGTAACAAGTGGAAAGGAAGAGCAGTGCCGGAATCATCAAACTTTCTCTATTGTCTTGATGAAGTATTAATATCGACAACAAGCCACATAGCAAGTGTTGTTGTCATGTTGTTAGTATGTCTCCCTATATGTAATACGTAATTACGTACAAGCAACTTTTACTTCATAGAAACAGATTCTCATCTCATCGCCACATTCAACGCACCCAAGAACCACTTCCTTTTTACCTACAGCGCGGTAAATGTAATAGCCGGTTCTGCACACTCCTTTCGTATTCTTTCCAGAAATGGTATAGCCATTTTGGCATTTGACATACTTTACTTGAAAGCGACGAGGACGACGACAAGGGTAATGATGATGATGATAATTGTGTGCAGTGTGTTGTGAAATGTCAAGCGAAAACTACTTAACTAAGAAAGGGCAAGATTGAAATTGAAAATTGTGTCATAGTCATGATCATCAAATCTCGGACAAAAAAATGAAAGCGAGCACGTCTCTTCCAGTCTCTCCAGGTAAACTGTGAGAATATGTATTACTTATTTTACATACCATCCAGCCTACAACCAGAGAAAAAGATCTGAACTGGTATAACTACTAAACTACATACATTTTACATGCTTTCACATCAAACGTTCTCAACGGCTTGCTGTTTTTTTTGCTTTCTGATTTGAACTTCAGGATAAATAAGCAATATTATAAGGAGATCCTTCTTTTGATACAGGACTCAACTGGAAAATTAACAGGATTTCACTGCAACTATCTTTATATAGACAAACACCTACACAACAAACAAACAAGACCCAGTTAAAATGATCTCTGAACTTTCTCCATCAATTCCACATATTAAACTTTCTCGTTATTATCCCTTTGATTGTTATTTTTATCCCATCTATTCTACTCCTCCTTCTCATTATCGACATAACGCCACCAACCAAACAAGCTTCTCTTCCTTTTATCTTTATCTCATCACAAACAGCAGCAGCTTTACTTTAAGAGGATGAGAAAAACTCCACATGATATTATTATGATGAGAATGAAAATGATGTTATTGTTGTTGATGATCATCGTCATGTGGGTAATGACAACGAAGGCAACAAAAAGTAACAACCATAACACCGACTGTCGCTTTCTTTTTCTCTGGATAACAAAAAAGGCAGAAGGGATGAGTATTTCAAAGAAAAGCAGCAAATATATTTCTGCCTTTCCCCACCAGTCTTTGCCTTTACCTCGTCTTCACTTTAGCGTGGATAATGCTGTCATTTTTATACTCATCTTACACCGTACACTAATAGAAACCAAGATAATGGTGCGATACTTCCCATTACAAGAATTACGTCTTTGAGGCCACAGGCAACTTTCTTTCTGGATTGTGTAATCAGTAGCCATGGTGATGGGTCTTTGTATTTCGCACACAGAAGACAAAGAAATGTCTCCATTTCGTAATGGTGGCCTGGCACCTTAGATAACGAAAACAACAAATCAAGTGCTCTCTACGATGAACTCTGAAAAGGCAGCGAACACTGTCTTGTTAGAAAATAGACATCACATTTGCCGGCTGAGTTGCCGTCAAAGGACAAACAAAAAAGATCTCAATTGTAGTTATCAAAATAATTGTATACGGTTCAGAAGCATATTTTTAACCAAATGATCAATAACAAGATAATGTGCAGTAAAAATAATAACGGCAACGGCAGAATGATAATAATAGAGTGCAGGAGATGAAGTGATCTGCTAAATTTTGTGCGTTGCAAAATTACTCTGCAATCCACATATAAAAATATTGTATGGATATTTACATGTAAGTATATATGTATGTATGTACATTGTATGTATTATGAGAATGTTTTTTACAAATTTGTCATCTCTTTCTCTATAACTTCCAGTTGATCAATATGAGCAATATTATAGCTGTTTCCTTCTGTAAAGGAAAATAGAAGACAACAAATAGATGACAATCCTGATAACTTGAATCCTGGGGCCTTTTTCAGAAAAGCAAACAAATGCACTAAACTCGTTTTTTCTGGATTTTCCATTTTTCTACTTAAGCCATGCGTACATATAAGAATTTTACGTGGCTACACAAAAAAGTATTTTGTCGAAAGAAAGGAATGCTATTTAGTACTGAAATGTATCTGATTAAAGGGTTCATCATGTTACCTTTTGTCTTTTTACTGTCCTCCTAACTAACTAGCCAGATACATACTCGCAAAACCATATTATTTTCCCCTGGATATAAAATACTTTTTATATGTTTTTTATTTTCGAAACGTGCTGGGCAGATGTATGGTACGGTATGAAAGATTCCATTATCATAGCAATCGTAAAAATTTGATGAAACGTAGTTGTACAAAAAACTGGACAGACACTACTAAATATTGTGATGAGGCACAAGACAGTGGTTGTTCAGATTGCCGTGTTCAGCAAAAAAGTTAACTTTCTGGAGTTAAAAATTTTATTTTGCCTTTTATTTAAAAAATTGTACATTTTCCTCTACGCTTATCAAACTGGTGTGCCCGTACAGTAAGCAATAACACCTTAGTAAAATAAATGGTTGGAGTGTTTAGGACGAAAGAAGATGTCAAATTACCATGGAAACAAGATTGCATTTCATCATTTACTTGTTATTGAAGAAGGAAACCATAGTGTTAAATGTTGCGCAGATATATAGAGGAAGTATATTTCTCGGTGAAGAGGAGAGGAGAAAAGAACGGAAATCGGAGTGCGATCATGCTTTAATAATGCTATATGAAATGGAAATGGATAAGCCATCAGAAAGATCTATACCATATCTATGCCAATTTTTACTATTTTCAAGTACATGTTTTATAAACATAAACGTAGATATCCAATATTATCGACTGCGTATATAAATGTCTACGCAAGTAATATATTTTTGAGTTATTATACAATAAAAGTCAATAAAAATAGTGACGTGGACTATAAAAAGAGAACTGTTGGCTGTTGGCTTTGGATGCTACTTTTCTGTGGTTTACTCTGCAGAAATGTTCACATAATGAGTTTTATTGCAAGAGAGGATTTGAAGTGGGAAAATGTCTACTAGCTCAACACTGATTCACTTTTTCTCTGCAAACTTTATACACGCTATTTATTTGAGTGTGTGATTTTGTTTCATTGTTTCAGTGGTATTCAACCAGTCACTGGTTTTGTCGTTTCTAGAAATGAAACCGGTGTAGATATTTTTTCTTTGGGAACCCAGACGAGAAAATGCTCCTGTGTCTACATCACAAACCTAAAAAATGGTTAAATTGTCTGCAAAATTTGCTGCTTTACTGATATTAAACCACTCACAGTAAGTAACCAAATGTTTAGCAATTCCATGAAAACACAAATATTGTTGTAGAAAAATGTTCACGGGAGAACAGACCTGGAGAATACATTCATCAACGCCAATTTAGCTCTTCCCTGCTTAGTTGTAGATTAAGATGTGGATCTCTCCTGATTTGTGCTACCACAGCAACTAAATAGTATCTTATGTCACCGCAGCCATATCACAACCAGAGATAAATATTATTTATATAGTTTCCTGTGGCTCAGGTTTCGCCATACGTTTGCAGTTATATGACTTGCATATACATACATTGTACTTCGCTTGCAAACAAACGCAGCAACACCAAGTCCTCGTTATTGCAAACAATGACATTTTTAATCTCGATGAATGACCTACTGTTTATTTTAGACCTTCACCAGAATCTGTAACTGATAATGTAACTGATAAAGAGTAGCTGTGATAGTTTTTGGGAACACGCAGTTTCAAAATGATGACAGGTTTAAAAAAATCGGCCCCTAACGGTCATCAAGTTAGGTTACAATTCCCACGTGAACCATCTTAATTAATATCATTATTTTGTATAATAATTGAAAACCCATAGTGTAACATTTTTACACCATGCTATATGGCACTCACAAATGGATGTTGCATATGACTAAAGCAGTATATATCTGCATCATATGAAAATGAACCGAGTGATGGAATGTGTATGCAAATAAAAATATGATTGAAAGTTTGTTCTCACAATCGTCGAAATATGAAATATTCTTATTAACAAAATCCCAAGCTGCACATCCCAATGCCGCAAGAATGAGCAACACAAGTTTTAGAAAACCCAAGCAATTTGAAGCATGTAACATTTGATTTAGTCAGTATACTTGCATACGTATTGAATATTATCCAGACAAAAAACGTATGAAGCAAATAAGTAGAAGGATGATGAACACACATCCCTCATAAAATTACATGGTCATCTATACCGCAGCATTTATCATCTCCTAATGCAAGTGATGATGATCATGACAACGATGCACAAAATATTTTCCATCTTTTAATTTTCTTTTTCGCTTAAACATCTCCTCGCTCCTCTGCACACAAATACATGCAGTGCAGTTTTTTATTGGATGGGTGGGAATAATAGTAATAAGCCATATTTCATCCATTCATTTTTAAGCTGTACGTTTTAAGGATTGTATAACGTGAGTAGTGAGTTCCTGGAAGTGGATGCGGCTGCTTGATTTTTTATAAGCATTGCAGCAGTGATCGTCATATCGCTATCATCATCGCTGTGATTTCGTGGTTCTCGTTCGTTCGTTCGATTCCATGATTTACCTTCCAGTATAAAAATTTTTTCGTGTCGATACCAACCACTCGACAATAGCATTATTATTATTATGAAGTGCTTCGGCTAATACTGCCATTGAAAATAAGTAGGTATTCTATTGTAAAAGGAGAGTCGTCTAAACAACAAGCTAGTAGCGTCAATTTGATTATCCGACATTTTCAATGATTTTCCTGGAAAGGAGGCAACAGGAGCAGTTGCTGATAACAAAAAAAAAGCGTCTCTATATTGTATCCATATAAAATCATACCCATTCATCCGAATTGATTATATTTGAGTGTTGAGAATTCTCCATTATTCTCCCTCTCTCTTGACTTTTTTATTGCCATTCCAATCTCCAATCTTCCCTACAAAATTTAATCGTGAATGGACAAGTGATCACAGAGAAATGTTTGTGATGTGTAGTCAGGGAACGAATAATATAAACTACGGCTACATCTGTATAAATTCAGAACGCAAGAAAATAATACAAAGTACTTCTGTATCATTTCTTTCTCTTACGCATTCCTCGTCTCTTCATTTCAACAAGCCCACACACTACACCCAACTACTCAGAATCAGTCAAATAATATAAATAATAGTGTTATGAACTAACAAGATTTGAGATCCACTGATGTTACGCTATCATCTTCTCTATGGAGTTGTTACGACAATAGAAACTTGTATGAATTTTGTCTCATCATATGCAAGAATTCACGCAGATATCTAACTAGAAAAATATGAATATTTATGAAATATAAACACATTCCCTATATTTCACGCCACCCATTGTGCATAATAAAATCCGTTCTCCTGGAAGCATCCTTCATATCATCAATCAAATCAAGCCAATTACCTTTTAATGCAACACAAAAATTCCACACTAGGTGAACTATCATCATTTCCAAAAGTTTAAACGAAACGCAAGAGCTTGTTAAAGAAAAGGAAATGTAGACTTTCACACATCTTCCAAAAACTTCCGCCCTAGGCCAGTTAAATGATTTTCAATTAATTTGCACAAAATATGACTTCTATTCCTTGTTACTGAGAATTTCCACGTGTATGGAGATAGGTTCTACTTTTCAGTATAATATAGATTTTCATGCTTGATTTAAAATTACACGTGTTCTACAAAAGGGCAGAGAAACATCCAACTATCACACTCAAACATTTTCACTACATACTTGCTTATACTCTGTGTGTAAAGATAAGGTGGGAAAAACGGGGGTAACAAGAAAGGATGTACAATCAATTATTATTATGCTATTTGGAGTGAACAACTTTAGAATGCTGTACAGCAAACGATATTGATATGATATAGTGCACTACATAAATATTGCTCAAACTCGCACAGCATATGTGCCACTAGTAAACGCACATGGAACTTGAGAAAAGACGAGAACAAGACCGACAATGCAATTTTGAGAGGATGACTATCTTTCTGCCCCAGGTATACCGTCGCATCATAAATACAGAAAGGAAAAAAAGATGCATATTAAATAATATACTAGAAAAACACCAACATCTCGAACATCACACACACAGGTACAACAACACCACAACCAACCGGCACCATTAATCCAAAACATTGAAAACTATCCATAGGAAATTACTTATATGTAGATTTACATAGTGCAGGTTCATAGAGCATTTGGAAGTGTGCTGTATTTTTGATATACTCAAGCAGTCTTTCAAGATTTTTCTCAGAGCCTTCCCGGTTTACTACTTTTTTCCTCTCTTTTTAAAGTCAAGGTTTGAGGCAAACCTTTTCTTTTCCTATTCAACTCACAACAGCGATGAGGAAACGGTCTAGGGATCTCCCTCATCTCCGGAATAAAAGTGAACGCTCAAAGCCAAAGCTGAACAGCGTCTTTCTTCACAGTCTTAGCTAACTCTTAGTTTTTCTCGTCTGTTGCTATGGGTACATTATCCATATTATCTCGATGTATGAACATAATATTTTATTATATAACCAAAATATTATAAGTAAATACACACACATACATTTTCTCCCGCTTGGAATAAACACTTTTTAGTCGACTTTTCGGAGCGTTTCCCTGAAATGCAAATCAGTATGCTTTTGGTGATGCTTCAGCAGATGAAGATGAAAAGGAGAAAATAAAATGTACTTTGTGAAGCCATTGTACGGCATTTATGTAATATGCAGCGCTCTAACTCAAATGTGATGTTTCATGGCAGAGGTGGTGATGTTTGCTAGCGTTATTGGGACCCGAGAGAGGAATATTTTAGATGATCTGGGAATTTCATCTTTTCACTTTTCAATACAGTTACGCAAGAAGCCATGCAAGGAGGAAGGCATATCATGTAGTAAAAATAGGCGTAAAGTACACCGATCTGTATGCGAGTTACTAATAAACTAGTACACAAGTATTATTTTACACTATAATGTTGCAAACAGGAACGTCAAGTTCGTTTTGCAGAAAAGCAATGTGATCATTTTCCTGGTCGTTGGGTATAATACCAGCATACATGTTTACCTGCTACGTACGTTTACTCACATGCATACAATGAATAATGTTTTCATAATACTAAAAACCGAGTAGTAATAAATAGATAAAATATTGTATGCTGTGATATAGACTTAATTCCATTATAATCCATATAGTCTAACACTCTGGTATTTCTTCTCCAGAGAGATGATGGGCGATACAGTACTACTTACTGAATACTCCAGAGCATTTTCCCTTTCGTCTGATTTCCCGTCATATTTCTTTTTCGGTGATGATTTCACCAGCTATTGGGCTTGGCTTATCCCTTTTTCGCATATTATACATTCTCCATTTACTAATAGTTCTTTAGAAGTGTAACTATTTTACACGGTATCATGGACACGACCGAGTAATAAATGACTAGCAAAAAGGGAGAAATCTCAACATTCATCACGACAGCATTAATACATTGGTCGTCAGTCAAGAAAATGTAATTAGAAAAGTTATTTACAATCTTGCAAGCGTAATGGAGCATAACTTCATAAAAGATCTCATATAATACTCTCTTACACCACTTCATAATATCAGATGTAAATTTGTATGCTAAATTTGAATAATCTTCTTATTTTATTCATCACACGCTACTATGGTAATATGAAATCTCAGTCAATGATCTCAGAGATGAGATTAGAGTGTACACGGTATTCTTCCTTATTATGTACAATTTCATTAAATACAGAAAATTTGATTCCCATCATCATCATCATTCTCCAGGAGTAAATAAGTAGGCCTGTCTAGGTAATATATTCCACAACAGAGTGTGTAATGATTTATTAGCTATTTTACCAGCACCACTATCAACTACACATATTTACTTACATCTTGTCCATGATTCGTCCCCTTTAACTATCCATTGTGCCTCAAAACTTCATTTAGATTACATCGCTGAAAGAAGAGTATGAAAATAAAAAGTAGTTCATCCATTCTGTATAATATATTGGTCAGTGGACTCAACAAGAGTAGCTTTCACAAAGTCTTTGATTACATTTTTATAACAAGGAAGAATTTATCACAATCTTCAACACATGCCCATTCTTTGGTAGTGTCCGGAATTCTTCTCTACCTTTTTCTCTCCACTGCTGCATCGTGTACCACTTTCACAGTAGCTTATTTTTTCAGAAAGTCAGTTGGCCCCATCTTTTATCCGTATTCTTTTATTCTTTTGGTTTTTTTTTTGCGAAATAATAAAAAGCTGACAAGATAGCACACGGTAAGTCTATGCTTCTTCATCCCAATCAGAATATACCTCACTGGCAGTGCAGAACTGATGTCCATTAGTTGGATTAGTGCGAGTTTTATATCGGCAGTCAGAAAGCGTATAAAGTGACGGTTTTTTGTACAGCCTTTGTCGTGGCCCTTTTTATGCCATTTCCATGACTTATTTGGACTTCCACTTCCCTTCCTACCCCTTTCCAGCTTCTTAAGATATTACGTTTAATACGAAAAAAAGTTATGGGCGTACAATAATACGGCCGCAATGCTTTGTGCTTTTGCCAATTGTATGATCGCACTATTTTTTATCTGATCCAGAAAAATATATTTATAAGGACCTATAGATTTACACATATGAGCTTCCTTCGCAACAGTGCAGGCATCAGAATCATAATCAGTGATCAGTGAGGTGGACCCGTTTCTTTCATGTGGGTTCATTTTCGTGAAGATGTGCCTGGTTGAGTGGACTGCTGGACTGAACCTTACTACGGCTAGTATACCAACCCACCACTTTGTCGATTGCTTCCCTTACATCCAACGCGTTTAGTGTCTCTGTCGGATGGAATTGAGAACTAAGCTCTAGAGAAGCGGATGAGATAGGCTTTGTCTATTTTTTTGTGCGTGTGTTATTGATGATATATCATCCACCATCCACGAAGCAGGTATTAGCAATTCGCGTGAGCGTGTCATAATAACAGTATAATCTCCACTGTTTGCCAAGGCTAGACTCGGTGATACTTGTAAAAATATATATTACTTTCGCCAGTGGTTTTACCCATCAATCCAAATCCTCTGCGGACGGCAAATCAGGACAAATTGTTTTTTTCCTTGGGAATTCCATATCTTCTATAATATTTATCACTTACTTCTTGTAAGTTTCAATCGCACATTTTTTATCTCAAAACTAAATAGAAAATGATGAAAGATGAGATAAATTTTAGAGAGCTACATAGTATCTATCAACCTGCCGTTTAACTGTGGTAATTATTGCTGCACCAATAGTACAACCAAGCTGTCATATAGTACCTCAGATCAAAGTCACATCTAAACATAATGTTGTAAAATCATTCTTCCTTTGTTACACTTTCCGATGGGTTTGATACCTAAAATAAGAGTAAAGGTTACAAACATGCGGCCATTTCTTTCTTTTGACCATCCTTATGATCACCCGCAAAAGTTTGAAATCTTTTTGTGCAACTCTAACGGAAGAATAGCATGAAAATTTTATTGCTCTAAAGTAAAGGTTTTTTGATCATGTACTTCTTTTTTATCGTCTTGGTGGTGATGTGATGATGGTACTGGTATAGCGTTGTTGGTCGTAGTAATGGCAATGGAAGTAGTGATGTTATTATTCTTTTTAGTAAACGTGCAATGGGATTCGAAACGTGATTGGAATCTTGATTTTTATCCATATGCATTCTTTCCTTCCATCTCCATTTTTATTTTCTCATTCGCAATGGTGATGTGTATTATTATTGTATAAAGCTGCTTTACACTTACGTATTCGATGGTTTGAAGCTTTTTGTTACTTTACTGCATAAAGTAATGTAATGAAAAATGTATACATATGTGACAGCCCATAGCATCACTACCACCAGTATATTATCGTCCACCGCGATATAATGTCTAAGAAGACTTTGTGCTTTGTCTGTGTAAAGATGTAGAATGGAATCTAATGGTAAGTATAAGTAGAAAATGTGTAAATCGGTGGAGACGTTCAAGACAAGCAACGACAACGGCATTGCTCCAGGTTATGTGAATACCCAGCGTCTTCAAAAACCAGGATCAGGGATGACGGTCAGAGCATAACGTGGTGGTGTGGTAGCTTTTGTTTAGTGCTTTCTTTGTGAAATGGAGTAATGGTACCTGGCATAAAAGGAAGAAAGTGAACCAACTTGACAGAGTCACCTTTCCAAATAAAAACGAATCTAATGCATTTTTAACTGTACAAGCCATTGTTTCCACGCTGTATCACACATTTCCACATTGCCTCTATTTTGGAATTGGATAGTGTAAGTGGGATTGGATTAATGCCGACATTCCAATACAAAATTTCGATAAGATTTGAAATTGTCTTTTGAGAGTCTTCCACTGCTATTATGACAGTTTACACATTATTCTGGTTTTAGCTCAAATAAAATCGGAGTAAGCCAATGCTAACTACAAAATCAAATGATTCCTATTCGAGACACAAAAGAATGAAAAGAGCAATATGAGATTTTCACTTTATATCTCTATATTGTATATGGATTAGCTTCATGCTTCTACAGTTACAAGATACCAGAGATTTCTTTTTCTCAGAAGGAAAAAAGAAATCATGGTGAAACAATGCAACGGTCTATTGAAAAAAGGTAAACTAAACTAACCATACCATACGTGTAGTATGTATGTTTCTACCGACAAGGAAAGTTTCATTTTCCAAGAAATAAAAAATGCCTATATGCACTCATAGAAAAACTGATAATGATGATGGAGATGTGACACATGGCAACGCTTCCCCTTTCTCCAGTTCCCTTTTTGGTTCTTGTTACACTCCAAGTGGCATTGGCATCAAGGCAGACAAGAAGTAAGGAAGAATGGAACACACGAAAGATAAATAGGAAGGAGGGAAATTGACTGACGGCGATGGTTTCTTAGAAGATGATGACGGAAAAAAACTATGGGGATATGTATAGCACACAAATATATAAATACGACATTTCACAATTGACATGCTAAAGTACATATTGTGACCATTATAGACATTTTGAAGGAAATAAAATAGTACTGGATAGAGGATGACTAGTTGTTGCTTAAATCACCGTCTTAAATTGTCATTTTGGGTAAGATATTGTGAGCGGAGTAGTGGGATGGAGTAAACAGCGACAAAATAAATAATACGAGAACTTGGTTTGTTGGTGATACCCACTTTTGTAAGTATTTCCAGAAGTGTACACTGCATACATTATGTGTAGCGTGTACTTTATTTTGTCGTTACTTTTTCCAGAGACCCATACCAGATCCTCACGCAAGACTCTGAATGGAAGGAAGTGATAGAAAAATTTGACGCAGAAGATAAAAAATACCATAGCGCCACTACTACTATATTATTCTGCACAAGGATTCCGCCACAACTACAGCATTATCCACCACCATCGCTGCTGCTGTTCCCCACATTGTATTATTGGCAGAATGGAGAAAGAGAGAGCAGCAGGAAGTGAGATTCTTGAGCAATAACAGCGTCACGCTTTGTACATGACAATGGTACCTCTTATTTCCAAAAATGCCATACTTCCACTGTCTGTATCTTTGCCGAATTGCCACACAGCTCCTGCTTCTCCTCCGTTGTTAACGCAATAATAATAACAATAAGAATGAAAAATAAAAAAGGACCGAATTTCTCTTACTACCGGTCGTGTAATAATAAAGTCATGTGATGTGGGCTATACAGCATGTGGAATGAGACAATAGGATGAGTTGGAACGAGAGGGTGAGATAGCGAGAAAGAGTGTCTTTACTGCAGATTTACTTCTCATTTCCAACTTCTCTTTTCCTCACTGAACATATGTATCCTCGGCTCTCTACCACCTACCCATGTGCAATATCACAAACAGTGCATAGCAAAAAGTCATGTCTTCTTACTTTCTCCTCCTTTCACGCTTTCTTATCCCCTCCCCTTACAACATTAAGTAAGTATATTCCACAGCCCAATTTATAGTTATTGTTAATCTCATACTGCTGCCGGTGAAAAAAAACTAGTTCTGTGATTAGACCCGAGTCGGATTTTACGCTCTAGGGAAAGTCAAGACACAAGTCGTCGTGTCTGCTTCACTTGTGAACTCTGTCTGGAAGTCATTGCAGAGAGATCAAGCAGTTAAGAAATAATAATAACAATCATATCCTTGCATTTTTTCTGTCTCATGCTCCGGTATTCTCGGTTTTGGTGTACTACCTTCTAGTTACACATTATTATGACAGGACTGGCAATGAAATAATAATCACTTTTGTACAATGCCTAGTGAAAAAACAAGGATGTACGCTGGTGATGATGATCGTGTCAAGAAGTCAACGAGCAACAACAGTTCACACATTCCATTCTGCCATTACACGTACAACTTACAACATTTGCCATCACCGTGATCATGTACAGTCTTCCATTATTTATATCTGCACTCTTTCGCGCTTACTTTCCCCATTTTCTCGTGATAAAAGTAATATAAAGTCGTGGTAGTGGTGATGATGGAAACAGTAGTGGGTATTGTATCACCAGCACAACGAACTTAACTATGGCAATGATATGATGGCTATACTGCATTCACCTTAGTAATACAACTGCCTTCGGTGGTGATTGTAGCCGAAGTCTACATAAGAAAGACATTCCTTTCCCGAAACTTTTCTCCTTTTTCCGTCCTAACATTTTCTTTTTAAACTTTTCCTGAGATACATTTTACGTAATAGCCACAGAGTGCACAGTAAATGTTTTCCCAACAACAACAATAATGACATCTAAATTGGGGAAGATGTTTACAAGTACAGGTATGCATGGATGCACGATGAAGAAGGTCAACAAGGGAAAAGAAAGTTTCCTATTTACACCAACTTGCGTGATTCTTTATTTTTACGATACATGCAAAGTTAATGGTGTCTGGTACGTGTACAACACTTATGCCCAGAAGCCACAGTAGTCGGTTTATAGGTTTTCGTATATCTTTCGTTATCACTTTCGTATGTTCCAGAAATACTATATGGTATTATCGTCCGTAAAAAGCGACATAAACAGTAGCAATGGTTATATGGGAGTCATTTAAATGCTAAAGTATCTTTAAATTACAGGTGTTTTGTACGTTTTAACATCGTAAACGCAAAAGGTTTAGTGTCATTTCTTTGCTTTCTCACGACGACATAAATGATGACACTGGCAGTAATAAAAGCAAGTCACACAAACAACAAGCAGACTCATCCACAAGGCACAGTTAATAAAACGCTTCATAAAAATACCTACATGTATGTTTGGTGTTTTCGTGGTATGTGACGAGGTTTGCGTGCTATTTGAACCAGAGTGCAATATTGATTATCTGGTAATTATGTCAAATTTGGATATGCCTTTATTCACCCAAAGAAACAAAAAAACATGTGAAATGCAGCAAAACGTAATCATCGTCATCGATCCATACAATTTCTCTTTTCTTCAGGTTTAAAATATCTAAATATTTCATCTTGGCATTAATATGTCAAAGGGCTACCAAAAATTTAAATTTATTTTTCAAAGCTCCTGTATTATTAGCAGAGTGAAGTTGTTTAACTCTATAAAAGATTCACGCTCCACAGTGCTAAACAAAAATCACGCTGCAGAAAATAAGAAAGTTTTATGCCAGTGGAATTGCCTATTTTTCGTCTAGCTAACAAGTACATATAATATTCTTTTTAAACTTTGTCTTTATCCTAGATTCCATGCGTTGAACTTTCTGGCTTCGAAAAAACACGTGTCATGTATCCCTTGGGAAAGAACTTGACATACTCATGACAAGATACGTCGTGTTCTGTGGTACATGTTAATTTTTGAAGAAGTTGTTTAGCATACACTCCATTTTCTCGGTTTATTCATATCACCTTCACTGTTTCATCTACTACATATCCTCATTATCAGTGTGACTCCTGTACTCTGTTGTCATAAAGTATTATATAATATGACACATAATGGGCTATACATGGAACTGTATGTCATGTGTCTCATAAAATGTTGTGACGCCAAAAAAAGAAAGAAGAATGCATTTTGGCTTCCATACTTTCCTTTCCGGTGTGGTTATAGGAGGTTGTTTCATAGTAATGGTTAGTGTCGTTTCTTTATTACCACGCTAGATTTTCACTACCTAGTAAAGGCGTTACGTTCTGTACAGTTACAAAAAGGGCAAATTTATGTAAAGGTAGAATAGAGAGAGATGAGAAAATATCTAGGAATCATATACTTTCCAAGCATACCGTATCCATCCTGACAAATCTCAGGGCGACCATAGATAAAACTCATTTAGAAAGGTCATTTATTATTTTTGTTAGCTTGCACATGATACTGATAAAATGCAAGCATGCAATGAAGTAATGTTTTAAAACTCTTGAAAAATAGGATGGGTATTTTATAGACTCCAGTTTGTCTATTTTTAGTAATTTGGACTCACAGCTTCAACTATTTTCACTGGAAGGTCAAAAGTTTCACCTAAAAGCTAGTTAAATGATTTGATACGCTAATCACGATAATCAATTCATTGAAGTTTAAAAATATATAGGTATATATAATTCACCTCGGCTCAACAGAGTGTATGTACTCATAGGAGAATAAATGGATGGAATTTTTTTACGAAGTACAGAACAGAAACATATTAGCTAGCTGAAATGAAGTTAAGTCATTTCAAGGTCTTCCTGGAAACTCATTTCAGTTTCTGTTTATTCCATCCAAAGGCATACGTAATTGGACAGTTTTTTTCCACTAAAGGATCAAAAATAGAAAGGACGAATCTTCTATTTATTCATTAAAACGGGTGGGGAAGCAATGGTACATTATTAATGAGATTCGTGTAGCATAGAAACGTATGTACGATATAAAATACTAGGAAAATCCACAATTAGTGATGTAGAAGCAGCGTACGGTTTTCATTGAATCAGGTGTGTAGAAAGTTTTAACAGTCTAATTTAATAAACAGTGAGTTGTATTACGGAAATAATGGACCAATGGCCTCTGTGCGTTATCTGCATGTTTTTGCTTTTTCGCATCTCCTATTAGATTGTTCTAAGCATAATATCGAATGTAACTACGTAAATACACATTTAAATAAATGTGTATAAACTGGAAATGAAAAGTATAACGGTGAAAAATTCGTTATGCTGATGTACTATATATCGCGATGTACTCATTGCTATATTTGCAAATCAACTCTCAATGAAAACTGATCCATGCAAAAAATTTGGTAACAAAATTGTTAATTTTTTACACTTCTGAATTACAAATGAACTCAAGCTTCTGATTATAATTATACTTGACAAAATGTATAATACGCTTGAACGGTACTTAATACTGGAACGTATCTTTTCAGAGTAACCCAGTTTGACACAAAAGGATTTGTGATTAGAGAAAATCACGAAATGTGAAAAGCGTATTCCCTTTCCAGTCAGATTGTCAAAACATTTTTTTCTCATTTTACGACATTTAAGCACATTCCTCACGTTGCGATATAATATTATAATGTTTATATTTTTCTAACAGGAGAGACGCATTTACAGTTTCCCGTCTTTGTTCTTTCCTTTTATTTGTTCACCAGAGAAAGCTAGGCAACACAAAGCTGGGCAGAGTTAACCAAAACAGTACGGTTTCACGAATTTAGACTACAGTCTTGATTTTCGTGTTTGCTAACTGGGTGGGAAAATAAACCTTGCAGAAAATATTTTTTTTATTTTCTTTCGGTTTCCAGCTTACTTTCCAACTGAGAATTACGAAAAGGCGAGGTAATAGTGTGATGTGTGTACACTAATAAAAAATATGTTTCGTGACACACTTTTTAAATGAATGCCATTGATATTTAAAACGGGAATACTGGGCTAGGTCTTTTAAAGGATGATGATTTAAATGTATTTGATGGTTCTGGTGTAACAAGAGCGTGAATATATGTGTAATGCGTAGGTAGTACACATTGATATTAGGCAATAAGATTGAACTGGAAAAGATCTATAGGACTGATGGAAAGGCAGTCCTTTCCGTTCTCTCGTTTGTCCCTCTCTCGCTCCCTTTCCTCGTTTGCTTCTTACGCATGCATCAGTCGTATCAAAGTGAAATGGAAGTGATGTGGTGTAAAGTTGGATTAAATGCTTTTTAATATGATACGCGACTTGCAAGAAAGTGAGAATTTTCCACTGGAATGCATCTTTTCAATACGACCCGTTACGAAATCTCGCTGTATCTCCCATCGAGCTCTGTTTGTTCCTTTATTCTTCTACGGAAATCATTTTTTTTGCTTTGCATGTTACTCGTGTATTTAGAGGAGGAATTAAGTAAATAGGAAATAGCTTTCCTTCTATTTACTTTACGAATCCAACAGCAATATGGTTGTAATGGAGATTAGAGATTTAAGCGATGCTGGCTTGGAGCCTGGTTCATTTTAATCATTCTCATCTTCGGAAATAAAGCCTAACCACGTAAACGACGACAATACCCAACACCGTCGTAGTTTATTCGAATTATTATTATGGCACGAAGGCAATAAAATAGTATTTTCGAGATGGTGGGTTGTACATATTCCAAGATTTTGTTTCTCCTTCCTACGCTCTCATCTTGTACAACAATCCATGCAAACCTAACGGTTTGTTATGCGAATACATTTTATGTCGTAATCGTAATGGGAGCTTTAGCTGGTATTATTTTCATTGCAAAACTTCTTATTTTGCCAAGCAAAACATTATTCTGCGTAGAGTTAATGTACCATAGTCTTCCGTTTATGGTTGGATTATAAGAACAAAGTTTAGCTCATATTTAGCACAAAATACTCAGCTCGGCGTGAATACTTCGTCTTATGGGAAAGTGGACTTTTCCATAGGTACGCAACGCAGATAAACAGCTTCCTTTCTAATTCTGTGCCACAAGTAAACAAGAATTGATAATGACACCGTCACCAATTCGCTTGGAAGTGACAGTATGGCATGACGTTTGCGGTTAATGTGTTTAGCCAAAGTGTCACTTCTCGTGACCATGGTACACAGTGCAGACTCCAGGAGCAGTACACTTGTTACATAATTTGTTTGCTTGACTACCGCAAGTTTTTGCACTTTTCAAGATAAAATTCATTAATAATGCAAAAAATAGAGACTCAAAGCCACCTACACGTGTAAACTCTGCCAGCATTACAGAGAATTATCACAGTAATAATAATAACTAACCGAAAACAATTTAATTATAAAATGTCTCTTGTTTTATGAGTATTCACGATAAAACATATCGTTACCCTCCCTCGTACACTTTTATTATCACAGTGGAGCCACCATACTCACTGTACCATAATAGCACAGCATACAACTTAAATCTGCATTAACACCCCCAAAAAAGAGGCTCATTTTTATGTATGTTCTTAATAAATACACGTTTATTGCAACTAACGATAGGGGAAAGAGAGCGAGAGAATATTTTGCCGCATAGGTAAATAAACTCTGTAAAGTAAAAGTGTGATCATTACCTGAACAACTTTATCTATTTTGTGAGGAAAAAAAGGAGGAGTAAAGCTTAAAAGAAAGAGAAGAAGACGAAAAGAAGAAGCCAAAAAATGGTTCTTGTCCCTTATTCTGGTAATTGCACCCGAGAGAGTGAAGAGAAGGAGGAGGATTTGCCTTGTACCTGCTCACCTGGTGAAGAAGAACACGAGATTTATGCAGAAAACTGTGTGTAGTAGAGTTAGTATTAAAATCAAGACAAGTCAGAGAGATGGAGAGAGGCAGCAGACTGATGGGCTTAATACGTATACTTTATAAATAATAACATATTCATCTTCGCCTCTACATTCCATGTTGCTTTTCTCTGGTTCGTTGAATCCAAAATCATCAGTATATACCATCATATCATATCATTACCGTCTTCACTGCACAACTCAAAAGTGTTTGCAAAACAATGAAGCTTCATCTTTTAAATTTACGACAGTTCGTGATTACGGAGCAAGAAATGTTCTGTCGAGAGAGAGCTTTTATATATTTTTATTACAGTGGTATCCTGGATCGAGAAGAGTTTTTTTACTAACTCAAAAATGTCATTATCACCATTACCTTCCGAGATTTTTTTAAAAGTATAGATATTATTGTCATGGCATTGGACGGAACTAAAGTGATATTGTGGTATTTGCTGATGAGTCTTTGGGACTATCACCACCGCCACTGAAATTAACCGACTGGGTAATGTTATGTGTACGACGTGAGCGCGTTTAGTTAATTACTTCCATGATAAAAACACGCTCTGTTACGGTATCGTGAACATGACATGAGTAAAAAGTAATAATTATAATGCTTCTTCCATTGAAGCTTTTAAATTATAGCGAAAAGACAACGTGAACCTGTACATGATATTTTCCACCATAACAATTTTTATGAATTGACTCTCAACAATCATCTCGGGTTCATCAAGTTTGCGAAAAAAATGAGCTCTAACTTTAAGTCTAATAAACTTGCATGACAGAAAAAAATCTGGTATTAAAAGGTTTTTCCACTTGTTGTTCTTCATCATGAAAAGAATAATAGTACACACACACACACATGAGCATACGTTGAAAATTGTTTATACCTGTCCGTCCAGCTACCTTTTTCTCAATAATGAAAAAAAATTACCGGCAGAGAACAGGTATGCATGAATGTATTATATAAAAAAGGAAGACAAGACGATGTGTTGGTGATGATGATGACGACGATGAACAAGAAGAAGGGGGTAACGACCTAACAATGATGATGGAACACGGTGCAGCGCACTTGCTTACTTTTTTTTCTCTGACATTACCTGCTCCTCACTATATAGCTTATAATATTACTACATTGTACAGAGATTGAAGTTATGGTTACTCGAGAATTACACCACCACACCACCGCCTAATAACAATCATGGCATAACTGGTACATATACGTTCGTAGAACAACCCAAGAATCACAACGTTTTCATTCTATCTTTCTTCTTCGGCTTCTTCTCTTTACCTCAGCTTGATGATACGATGATGATCACCGTCATCATCCTCAAATCCTCAAACACACAACTCATGGCACTCACCGTACAGTGACGGCTAGTTGGTTTGTTCTCTATCATTTTTTTTATTGCAAATGCCTTGGTTGTACACCACATAATGTAGCTTTCTTGCAACGTTGCATCCAAATCCCAGTCTGTTTTATCTAATAAGGACGAAATAAGAATGTACAGGGAAAGATGGAAAGGTAGTAGCATTTGATAGAAGCAAAGAAATGTGTTTAGAATGGAAGAATGAAAATGAAAATGCAGAGCGATGAGAAGGCAAATCAATGATATTATTATTTGCAACAGTTCTGGTTCCGCTCTTTATATTCTTCCTTCGTACACACAATCTGGGTACGGTGACGATGGTTGAACTGAAGTAAGCCAACTTGCAAGTAAAATGACGTCGTCGACCTGTTCCGTTCAGGTGAAGCTGAGTACAGCGAAGACATACATTAAAGGTACGATAAGATGATTGGAATATCATGGGATACATGACGAGCGAATGTAAAAAATAATCATGTAATGGCTATATACTAACGATAAGCATATGATTCAGGTTGGTCATTACGTTTAGATTTTTGATAATCTACTCCTTTTATGACGGCAGTATTGCCTAATGGTTTAAACCAACACTCTTTGCACTGGACGTAAATGTCTGTGTCCTCTAAACAAACTTGTAGTTTTGTGAATCCGTGTGGCAACGATGATGTAATGATATGCCAACGGAAAGTAGTCACAACTATTATTATTATTATATACACTACAACACACATAGGTACGCAAAAACAGCTCCATTTTATCTTGGGAAAATGATCAGCAATTATTAGTTTAAAAAAGTTGAAAATGTGACTGGAAATAAAAGTGCTGAGGAATTTTCATTGTGTTATGCTTAATGTCAATGTTCATGTCCGAATCAATGCGTCATTTCATATTAAACGTTCGTCTCTTATGTAACTGAAACGTTTGCAACGGAGCCCAAAATATGTAGACCTGAGTTACGATTTGAGGTTGGGACTGTCCAGTAAAGTAAAGGGGATTCTATTCTCCTGTAATTAGAATTTTACTGACTGGATGAACTGCGGTAGAAAAGTTTCCTATACGAAAATTGTTTAGTTTCATCAAAAGTACTAGTTGTGCCAATTAGATAGATTTCAATTCAGTATTAACACAACTTCTAATGTTAGATAGAAGTGAATTGAATTTTCTACACGTACGACAAGGTAAAGTACATGAATGTGTCATTCAACCGTTATTACACCCACCAGCACGATCATATTGAGGATCACTGCAGGATGCGACCGACACACTCTGCTAAGCTTTTATGTACCAAGAGCATTCTTCTCATCATTATCACCGCAAGATCGTTATTATAACGGACCCTAATGAATATTCAAATGAGCTTGTGGAAATTGTCTAATATTAGCGATTGTAACAAAGCTATCCGTATATTTACAGTTCTATCATTATTTTTATTGATAGATAGCATTTTCTGTGTTATTTATTTAGGTATTTACTGAAACAAAACGACTATGCTTTCAGAACTTATAATTCCTTTTGAACTCAATCAAGCATTACTGCACACAGATATAGCATAATTAATTTTCATTAAGGCAATAATTAATGATAATTTGCCAACTTGGAGCAAATTATTGTGCTGGGATTTGGAATCCGTACCATCAGTTCATTGTAATCCTGTTTTCAAGTTTTATAAGCGCGTTTCTCTCAGCCACTCAGAATCTTTCCAGTAAATATTACATTTCTATTAAACATTTGGACAGAAAGATTCCCTGCTTGAATTTTTATTTTCTTTGAACCGAAACGCTTTTGCTGAGCTAAATAAAATGATAAAAAATTGCTTGAGGTTAAAATTGCCTATGCAATGCAACATATGTGATTTTTTTCAGTTTCTTTAACTAGCAATTTTATATTTCATTATGAAGAATGACGCCCCTCTGCCCGTGCCTTCATCTAATTACAGTTTTGCTGATTGTCTGAGCGCAACTATGTAAGTAAAAAGGATGGTTTTTTAAAGCAAAAGAAACCACAAAATCCCAACAAGATATTTGAATTACATACAATGCTCAGCCAAGTATTCAGCGCAAAAATATCTCTGCATAACAGTCATTGCCATGGAACAGTTTTGAACAATTCCACAGAAATGTACATATATTTTTTAATGATGATGAGTTACTACATGTGCACATGGATATGATATACTATGATAATCTAGAAACTACTACTTCTACTGCTCACTACTTTAGTTCCATTGGGCTGGATGGCCAACTTGGGACACTCCTATTGTTGCTCTAAAGGGATATTCCTAATAATAACTAATAGCAAAATGAGTGAATGTAAGAAAGAGGGCGATGCTCGGGTTCTTGTACTTTCTATATTATACTATTTGTTGTTGTTGTTTGCTACCAGATTCTAACCATCATCATAATCAACATTACTATTATCTTCGCTGTTCTTCTTCTCATCCTCACGTTTTTTTCTTCTTCTTTTGGATATATTAGCAATGCATGGCAAGTGTGCGGTAGTTTGTGACGCTGCTCTTTTTCTCCCAGCTACTTTTCTACTACAAACAATCTCAATAACATCATGATCGTCACGTTATGCAATAATGGATCTCAATCCTAATTTCTTCCACCGACTGTGTAACATCCATACATACATATGAACATGTAATAAATAATATTATACTTTGAACAACCCCACAATACCTGCAAAGGTAGTTGGCTGCCTCTCTGCAAAATCTTCCAAGAGGGAAAACAAGAAAAAAAACTACAGTAATTTTATGGAGAGAGAAAAAGGAGCAACCAAACCAGCCGTAGGATCAAAGCCAAATAGCTCTTCTCTCTCTCTAAACGCAAGAAAAAATGTTCAACATTCTCTCCCTTTAACTTGCTCTCCACAGACTGCAACAACAATCTGGCAGTTCTACTTGTTGCTTTGTACTTGTTATATAATGACAATCAGTATGATCGTCATATAGTCATCTTTACGATGATAGTGATATAAAAATGTGTACATTCATCTCTGCTTTGCTATTTTTTTTTCTTTTTTTTGGCCGTCTCTCTCTCTCTCTCTCTCTCTGCCTGTCTTTCTTGTCTAGTGAACGTTTGACTGTATCGGTCGGTACCTCTTATTCTCTTTTCTCTTTACTTTGTTTTTGCTGAGCTGAACAAGAACCCCATCAACATCAGCATAATCTCATTTTTGTAGAGACTGCGAGATGGCATATAGACAATGAGAATGAATGTACAGATAATCGTGTAATATTGCAATATAAGTTGGTTAGAGGAGAGGAGTGTGTTAAAAAGAGGAACAAGATGAATTTCAGCTGCTATATGCTCGCGAGCAACAACTTGCTGGTTTTCTACTCTTGTCTTCTTCTGGTATGTCCATCATTATTTCTACTATCGTGAATATAAGTTTTATGGAAGCAAGTGGAAAAGATATTAGGTTATCTCATGTAAACTGGTCTTTTAGAGAGTGGATTGTGTGCCATCATTATGTTGCTATCCGTTCCGAATGAAGAGATGTTTAAAAAATGGTAGCCTGTGGAGTGTGGAAAGAAAGCATTCTCTTATAAATGGAAGAGCTACGCAATAATATCCGTACAAAGACCATCATGCAGACCATATATATTTGTGCAGAGTAGGTAGCCGGTAGACATGAGAAAAAAAGGCTGCTGCTGCATGCTTTTTCAGAGAAATACTTTTTTTTTTGTATCCGCGCCTCAGGTTTTAACTCTGTCAGTCAATAACAAAATACACACAAGCCGGTGAAGGAATGTACATAGTTGTGTAGGAGAACAGTGAATAGAAAGATAAATAGTACATGTACACTTGTCTGACGGACCCAGAAACTTTTTTAAGCACACTTCATTTTTAATTTGGCTTGTTTTTTATTTCCTTTATGGGTTGCCAATATAATAGTTAGGTTGTCCTGGGAAAAAACGGGCAACGTTAACAAGCGTGTATTTTAAGTCATAACAATTACAGCGTTTAAGACTGATGGGAAAGTCTGTCATGCCGGAAATTCATACATGTTTATGTTATGGTTCAATAATATATTTTTTAATTTACAGATCTGTCTTAAACAGTGGTCATATCGGTCATGAGCACCTGTTAAGAACATTTGGTATATCGTTTCGGCACCTTTGTAAATTAAGTGACTAATAGGTCGTCACCGAATAAAATATTATATTACTTGCTAATATAAAATATGATCAGTATGACATCCCTGCCCACTGACCGGGATACTAACAGGTACCGAGTTTTCATTCACCTGTGACATATTTAAATATAGAATGAGTTTTTAAATATTTTAAGATCATGTTCCTTTCTTACAACGTTTATAACGGTGTATTAAATCACTTGCTTAATAAACCGTACCTTTGCACAAAACAAATGTGCCCTTTAAGATGATTGAAAAATATGACTACATTTATTCTGCATTTGACAGGGACACGAAGTAGTATATTTTCCGTACATGACAGCAAGAGGCAAAGCATCTCAAGGAGAAAAATATTTGATTTCTGACAATACCGTTGCAGCATTTTTTAAGGATTATGATCACGATGATGAATGGAACAGGTGTTTCTTCACTTGGATACTTGTCATCATCGTACTCATTACACTTAGGAATTTCAAACCGTTTTGGATGTTTTAGATTTAGGATATAAAAAGAAAATAAAGGGAGGAAAGAACTTGTAAAAATCATGTAGCTTTGTTTAGAACTGCATAATACGCATTTGCATTACTGCTGGCAGTTTCAGCATTTCCTGCATGTCAAGCCAGAGAACAAAGCCAACGAAGGGATGTTTCTGTACGCTTACACCTGTAGCGCATGTATCTCTTTCTCTAGAAGTAACCATCCACCACTTGAATGCGTTTAAGGTGAATTATTAAAGACGATTTGAAATGTGCCATAAAAGTATCGTGTGGACAACCCTCTCGAGGGTAATTAACGCCCATATAACGTGAAGACGTTTTACATAAAAATGCTCATTCTTTTTCTTTCTCTTCTTTCCACAAGATGAAGAGAAGACAGTTGAAACCCCATCATCGTTGTTTAGACAAGAAGAAAAAGGCATTCTACCTGTCACAGTAAAACAAGACAGATAATTTTCGTACCAAAATAATTCATTCAATTACTATTATTTTTCAGTCTTACGTATCTTAAATCGTAAAACAAATAAACATGCCAATTGGGAAGTCATGATTATATAGACTAAAACGTCGGGCTTGTAAAAACGTAGAGCTGTTGACGTATATAAAATACGAATATCAAATTAATGATAACTCACTGGGCAGTTATTTTGCCTTAAAATCGTTTTTCTCATGTATTTGTTGTTCAAAGACAATCAAACGGCAAAACATCTTACAATGACGAATTATTTTGAGATGAGTAAAATTTTCTCATAAAATAATTACGCTGAGTAGGCTGGCACAGAAAATTGTCTTTGAGATGAAACATGTTGCATCTATCTCTGTCTCTCTGACTTGTCAAGTTTGGCTGAAGAGCTACCAAAACCAAACATTTATTGACTTTTGACTTGATTGTATTTCACCGTGCATGTAAATAGCACCCATCACATCAGACATCACTATAATATTACGGCCACAACCAGCATCAGTAATATCCAACAAAGTAAGTATTACGTTGTCTCCCTTTTCTGCTTCTTATTCAAGACGGGTTGTTTAAATGAGTACGTGATACGATAAAAAAGAAATGTTGACGGAGCAGAGTATGGTAGCAGGAGTGGATATGGGGGAGAAGGACGAGAAAGATGACGGTACCCGAACCAAGAAAAAAATGTGCAAGCATGCATGATGCATGCATTCACATAATATTATTATTGTATTACGTGCGTATGCTTTTTGTGCTTGAGAAATCAAATGAGGACATGCATACCTTGGCAATGCAATTCACTCACTGCTGCTACGATCATCATCATCCTTATTATCATTTTGCTTTTCTGCTTCTCCTTTGTTGTAATTATTTAACTCACTTTGCAAATAAATTGAGGATGGGATAAAACCAAGAAAAAAGGTCAGTGACACTGAACTCTTGTGCGGCAGTAGTCATTCTCTGGGAAGTAAGTTACCTCAAACTTGGTCTCGTACTCATTGTCAGTCTCTTGCTTACTACTGCATAACCCACTACCTGTTCATTTTACCACCTTACTTAATAATATCATTATGTATACCGTAAGCTGTGTGTGTGATTCATTATTTATTTGCTTTACTACTAGAAAGACTCAACACCTACTCAGGAGGAGACGCATTGCAAATCATTTTTGGTCGCACATCCATATGGGTACAAACAATGAGAATGATTTGGTGGAGGTGGTTTCTGTCACCCTCACACACTACAACTTTGACTACTTTCTTGGTCATCATCATACACAGCACATTACTGCATACTAACATTCTAATGGCTCCATTCCATTTTGAACGGTTAAAAATATCACTGTACGGCCAGAAATGAGCCACATGTATAGACTTATTAGCAAAGTCATTAATATTAATTCACATCTCGTGGTGGTGAAGACAAAGTTGCCACATCACACACACAACAACGGCTACTAAATGCCATGTATATTATTCATCTATCCGCTCATTATACACCTTCTTCCCAGTGTCATCATCATAATCAGTAACACTGTCAACTGTACCAGCTAACTCATTTGTCAGTTTATGATTCATGGTACATGGTAAAGGTAAAACCAGCAGAAGAGGAGAGTAGGCTAGTAAAAATATGTAACACTTTTTTCGGTGGTGCTACTTCACAACAGCTCATCCACCAAGTTCACACAGTAAAACTATGTGGAGTGGGCAAACGCTGCATAATAAGCACATTACTTTGGTCGGCTTGCATCATATTACTCATAGTCAGCTATTTATAATATGTTGGATGATTTACTTTTCGCTTTGTTTCACTCACAAGTCAAGTAAATAGCCGCAAGGTCTGCACAATTTTTCGTATGTCTGATTTTATGTTGATCATCAGTCCTCGTACGTTTCATTCTCTTTATTTTCTGTGTGGGATACGCACAGTGAAAAGCGTATTATGTGCTATAAATGATAAACATCGTCGTTACCGACCTTTCTGCTTGCCATCATTATTGCGAGTTTGTGAGGCCACACAAAAACAACAGTTCCTTTTGTAATGCTTTTACTATTACTACGGTTACGATTATGATTATTGTTATTAATTTAGGACATCTTTCTTCTCATGAAATGAGCAGTTTCCGCATGTTAAAATGGAACACGTACTTTATACTCAGAGTACAGAGTACAATCCAACTAGTTGCTAAGTAAGATGGAGTGTTTACGTTTTTAGCTATTTTTATTCATTATTTTATATTTTGCCTATTGAATTCACAAAATCCCCTTGTGAGTGTAGCGCTCTGGTAATGTTTGCTGGCAGGAGTAGTGTGTGTGGTAAAACGTGAGCAGAATTTTTTTGTTCTTTCTTTTTCACTGTTTATTGTCACGGGTATAGTGAAAATGCTGTTGGCTTTCATGGAAAGTTTGGTGGAAATAAAAATGACTAAATATATGAGCGAAGAGATTTAACAAGTTAACAGCTACGGATAACAGTACGGGGCAAACAGTTTTCTCAAATGGAAAGAAGCGTGATTCTGTAGATTCATCCATAATATTGCTCCCTGCCCTGTCACAAGAATGAATGAAGCTTAATTTTACACACGGCATGACACAAACTCCTCTAAATGAACTACATTCAACTTTTCCTTTCAGTATGTACCATACAAGCACAAACGATGATGAACCAATGTGTAAAAACCATGTGAAAAATATTTTGTGCCTAGTAACTTCCAAAATCCAATACCCGAGTTTTGCGGTTACATAGTCACAGTACAAATGTTACGAAAATATATTTTCTGCTTGGAATTTTGTGTATTAACTTTCTGCACAGATTCTGGGATCGATATTCCTAATTTTAAATCAACGACACTATCAAACTTTTGTTCATCTAAAAGTAAAGAATTCCTCCCAGCTACAGAATCTGTTGCCTTTATTTTAGAAATATTCAATATCTGTCACTTTAAATAGCAGGTATTTAGTTTCCAATTAAGCTAGTCACAAAGTCTGCGGAGAATGGTTTGGGAGGCTAGATTTGGACATTCAATGAATACTATTCATGAAGTAATAATTTTACTGTTTACAAGATCATTGTTTTGGTGCCCTTTGTCAGAAAAGCCCGTCATAGTTAACTCTGCAGTGGTCATTCTTATTACCCATTATATTCCGACGCGGACTGTATTTTTATGTGATTTCTGGTACGCTGTAGAGAAAAGACAAGTAAGAGCGCAAGCAATAAATTTGCTAAATGAATGTGCTGGTTTCTGAAATGAAAACTTGGGGCTACAACTGTGACTGCTACTATTTATTAACATGCTATGATGATGATGACGTTCGTCATGTAGTAAAAGTGGAGTTCTTTTTAATAAATGTCTACAAATTACTAGTTAGCGTGCGTGTCAAGCGTGTTCATATAATATGCACCCTGCTGCCGCCATAGCCCTTTCTACTGCTTAATTGACCAATTGGAACAACTTGTTGTTGTACTTGTTATTGTTATTATGGCAGTGCAGTTTAGGAGAAAAGTATTAATCTCAAGATCATAAATATTACTTCAAAGGGGTTAGTAAAAATATTATTTTTTAAGTGAGGACAACGGAAGTGTGCAACTACATGCTAAATTCTAGATCGTTCTGGACATGGAATTGCCTGCTCCAGGGGTGAGCCAGAAAAACGGAGAAAGATGTTGAAGTAATAAAACGCGATTCATTTTACTTTCGACGTTTCTATAATAAGTTAAGCGTTTGTTTACGCCTATATTAAACGGCCGGCGTTTTTCCCTTCAAGATACATTTTTTGGAGATTAGTGGTAGTTAAACTTCTAACAAGTCAGAGTTATGAATATGTACAGGAAGCACTTACCGGACATTCTGCACACTACGACAAACACATTTGTACTACATAAGCTGTAGTGTGTACCTCAGCAGTCGCCTCCAAAGGCGAGATTGAAAAATGATGAAAAATACAACAATATTAATAACAATAGTGGAACATTTCAGATTTGAACGGAGAAACGTGAAATTTATTCGTAAAAAAATTAATGCAAGGAGCGATGAAAGGTGAAATTACATTTTTTTCCAATGTTACAACACTTCTTTTTTTATGAATTATTGACATGATTTTTTTATTATTTCGAAATTTAACCTTTACTTCAACTGAAAATCAGATTATATGAATAAATATATACACAGTTGACAAAAATACTGAATCGATGCTCGTTGGTGTGACGGACTGATTTAATAATAACGAGGTCGATCTTCTCTTTTCTTGCGACATTCAAGTTATTTCCATGTTTCTGTAGAAGAAATCATAAAGTGAGGACACAAGTCAAAACAAAAGAATGGAGAATACAGACAGAAATGTTTTAATGTATACTGCTTGCTTCCCAGAAAGTCTGGGTTTTGAGTCTCATTATCTATCATCGGTCGTTGTTTTCCAATAACAACGGATGATGTATTAAGGTAAAAAGCAGACGAGGACATATAGCAAGACATAATTTTATTACAAAAAGGGTTTGACGCCGTACTTTCTGTAATATTCTCTTTTTTTTTTTGCTCTCAAAGTTGCATCCCATTCAGTTTTCGGCTTCTTTTACCCTCATGAACAATAAGAATAAATAGATGCTAACGCATCCTTCCTCTCCACATTTTTATGCCTAGGTACCTTTATCTTTGTCAGAAATCCAGCATTCAAGCAGCGGATATATCATCATCATCACATCATTTTGCGCTTGAACAAGACAAGATCAAGGCAACTGATATTGACTTTATTGCCCCTTTACATCACATTACTTTCCCTATATCTATTTCACGTATCATCTTTATATAATCAACACACGCATGTAAAAAATTTTGAACAAAAAACCGATCAGGAAAGTGACCACATTTAGTAGAATCGATGGATGCACAATGTAAGCATTGGACAGTAATTCGAAAGTGCATTTTTTTTCTTCAGATTAGATTGACTCACGTAAAATGAAATAGCATCAATATCGGTTGCGGCATGCACCCAACAATCAAAAAGATTAAAAAAAGTATATTGCTGTTACATACATTTTTTTCTTTGGTATGCTTAGACATTTGACGAGCGACATACTTACTGCCTTGTCAACATAAAAACGCTAAGAATTGTACATGTCCAGCTTTTATCATCTTCATCACATAACTTGCACATCATCAAAATTTCCTTGTTTGATGTAAGCCAGTAAACCCCTTTTACTGATACATGGCGCCCATTTTCTCGTCATACACTACTATTAGCATGGTATCGTAGTGTGCAATACTAACGTTTATTCCGTTCAATTAAAGCATCACTGAACTTAAGGTTAAATCTGTAAGCTCAGATTCAGCGTTCTTTAAAGCGGAAGGAGTCAGCACGTGTCCAATTCTATTCAATACGACATGAAATTCATGAAATTACCCTACGTTACGAATAATGGTTTTATAATTTTAAAGATAGTGAAGGTTTCAAAATGTATAATTTTAATAGAAAATGCTCCTATTATGCAGTATTCCATAATTCCATTACATTTGCTATATAAAGCAGTTGTTTTTTCGGTTTATTTTCCAGAGCATGCTATACATTCCTAAGTACAGAGGCAATCTCGAAGAGATTTTATGAGGATTCTGTAAAGTTTGCAACACCAGACAATCTATGTAATCAGTACGCAACCAACGTAGTGATGATAGTAATGACAACAATGTTATGACTACGTCAATTGAATGTAACCAAAAGACTTAGATTGTAGTCAGTAGATACAAAAGCTTCCAATTTACAAGCATTCATTCGATTCATAAACGCAGAAAAAAATGATGCTACCGTTGACTGTTATTCATCTTCTCGTTTCACTGCTATACTATTTAAATCTCTGCCGCTTGAAGCAAATTATATTATTCTTTATGCCGCAAAAACAAGGAAACCTATAATTTAGTAAAAGGGCGATGAGATGGGGATCTAAACCCAGTGAAAAATAAAAATGCTGACTAAAGGCAACCCTATCAATATTTTTTTCGTACATCAGATTCAGGCACTTTAATATTGGCCTGAAATGATTTTCTCCACTGATAGTGTTTAATATTTCAACACGAAAATTACACATAATAAAGTGTAAAAATGTACATACCCCATATGCTGTATGTTGGTGTGAAGGGAATTTACAAAGTTTCAAGGGGAGAACTTGCACAAAACAGAAACTATCACCAACAAAGAGACAATTACCTAGCCATCCAACATATTCTAAAATTCCAGGGACTAACGACAAACGTACTGTATTTTTTAAAGTTTGTTGACTATACGCACACTTTCATCCATTCTTTTGTTTTTACTTATCCGTCCGTTTACACTTTCATAGTAACCGATCATGAAGAAATACTTGGGTGATGCTTACAAATGAACAGCATAAATTTTCGGTATTCAATATGAAGAGAAACCGCTTTAAACCGCTTTAGTAGTATATCAAATAAACATGAATGAATTCAGCCAAGATCTTGTCGTAGAATAAATAATAATATAGTTGAATTATTATTGTGCGATATGATGATGGCAAATGGTGGTGGTGATACTACTCATAATTTAAGTACAAAGAATTGAATGGATCATCATGATGACATCAGATTAGTATCTTACATGAGTAAAAGCAGTAGCGGCTTGAAACAAAAAAGAGGAAGGGAAAACATAAATACATACTTTGTCTTTTGTACTACATTATCACCATGGCAGACATTATCATCAAACCAGTGTGTGTGGAAAGAAAAAGAATGAACATCAAGAGGGCGACAAACAGCTAGAAAATTGGATGTAAATTGTATTCTTATTCGGCAGAGGAAGCTTTCATGACTTTGCCCTGCCTGTCTGTTTCCCACTATAAATTCATTCTAAACCATAAACTGAAATCATTGAATGATTTTTCTGCTTAAATTGATTACAGAAATTATTTATGAGGACATGAAGAAATTTGTTGATTTTTGAGCTTCTGGGGCTTTCCCCGTAGGGTACAAAAGGAACTCCACTCGCAAAGTAAAAGTTTTTATAATACAAGGGTTTGGATTTGACAGATGGGGAAAAGTTCTGGAACGGAATTGCTTGCGCTTCTTCCGTACGCCGGTTCTAGTACCACTTTGTTTTGTGCCTATTGCTCCAGCACGGTCTCGGAGACTGTCTCTCTTGCCGAGATGGGTACTCACAAGGGATTCTAATTCATAGTCTTTTCCTCATTCTTGCCTTCTTCTACTCTACTACCTATATTTTTCCATTCTAGCACACAAGTTGTATATTATGCAATGAAGTTAGCCAAGTTGTTGCTGCAATGAAACTGGAGTCTTCTTCCTCCCTCCAGCCACATAGCTGGAGCTGCCAACATGCCATACAAGCAACTAGTCAGTCATCAAAACACATGAGACGCAGACAATGCATCCTGAATGAATGGATGTTAAGGTCTATATTTTATGCAAGCTTCATTCAACGACGACGTTGAGTCGACTACTACCACGCAGCGCACACACCACCACGGTCACCGCTAGAAAGTCAACCACAGAGCCACATACATACAAGAACAACCACCAAGCACATATTCATCATCATCGTCGTATACGTTAAAAGCAGATACGAGCATACCGTGATCACATCCACCACTTCAGCTCTATAATAATATCCTAGTCCTCTGCTGCAAGCAAACTTCTGGAGAAAAAAAAGACGAGATCGCATTCATCGACAAACAAGAGAAGTTTAAAAGGCTTGTGAAATGCAAACTGAAAGTTTACAAAATAGTCGCGTTGTTTAGAGATGATGATGTGTATACATATATTTCCAGTATAAGGATCCCAGTAGAATTTAATGGATGAGAGTTGAGATGAGAATATGATAGTCGCAGAGTGTTTGCCATGGATGCGGGAACTTGCATGGAATATGCCCACATATTGCAAACTGTTGTCAGGTAACTCTGAATACTACCTGGAATAGTGTGCTGCTCCTCTCTAGCCAGTTATATAATATCCAGATGTCAAAATGATGAAAATATGTACCACGTTGTTTCAACGGAGTGGGGTGTGACGAAGAAAGAGAGAAGAATCAAATTTTCTTGTCGACTAGCCCATTATTTCCTCTATACGACTATGTCGCTTGAGTCTTTCCATTTAAAGGCGGAAGGGCCTACAGTTGACTCCATCCTGTCACAAATAAAATAATGACCCTTTTTTGTGTGCTGTGCAGTGTGCCTATGTGCATGTATTTACGTTGGCTAGAGCTCAAAGAGCTGGTTAACAATTAACGGCATCATACATGTTTGTTGAAGAAAGAATTAGAGTTTTCACAATTTATCGTGCGTGGCTTACAGTGATGAATAAATGAATGGAAAGCATCAAAGTACTGAAATGCAATTAAATAATAATAATAACCCACATGAAAATAATACTTAACTGTGAGTTATATATTTTAAGTAATTGTCATATTTTATTATTTGTGAATGGGAAATTGTTTGCATACACCGGACAAAATCATCGGTAAACGCTGTCTCATACAATATATGATTATTCATAAGCGCATATTCCTAGTTAACCACCTACAGCAAGTCTGCCAAAGTGCCAAATACATAATATATAACAGCAATTATTGGGAGATCAGGCGAATACTTTTAATAGGGTTTTAAATATTCGGTATGACGAGGAAATACAGTGAAATTGACCGATAGAGAGATCTTCATGAAGAATGGATGAAAGGCAAGCGGTTGTGCTTCTTTCTCTTTTCGCTGACAAAGAGAGCGACACAAGAGCCGCACAACAACCAGCTTCCCGTTCGTTCGCCACAAAAGAGGAAGAAAGAGTTATCTATCATGTTGTTACAATTCTGTAGTGTTCTCATTGCCTCCCTTTCTGGTATTACCAGAAGAACACTTCAACTATAAAACTCGTATAAGCTCCAAAGGGAATTCATATATGCGGAACACATCAACAAAGGCCATTATGATATATAGACATTAACACGTTATATTTATTGTACGTCTTTTGTACAATAGAAAAAAAGTCTGGTTTCATGCTTGATTTCTCGACAAAAAGGACTGTATCCCTTGTCGGTATAACAGTTTTTTGTCTACTGTCCAGTTCTGCAAAAATCTCATCACAAGATAATAGAGAATTGGAGATCATCCACCCCTCCTTTTTGCATCTCAAGAAATTGAGCAAATCTAAGAAATTCTAAATAAATTTTCAGAAACTGGCGAAATTGTGACGTTATGCCGCCACAAAAGCTCTACAAAACGGGACGATCGACCTACTCGTTCGTCTTTTTAAAGGTAAGGTGACCAAACAGAACAACAACATCCCCCACTTCTGTCGTCATTTAACCATCACCATCTCCATTTTCTTGTTCATTATAGTCCTCATATCAATGTACCAGCAGTCGTCGTCAACAAAACTTTGAAAATTTCAATGTCTTCTTGTTCACCTTGAAGAGCTCACTGACCCCATATACTCGTCACAGTCATGGTATTATAGTAACAATGATGATGGTATAATACAGTGGTAGTGGCGGTGGTGGTGATAGTGGTGGTCGGGGTGGAGGTTTTTCTACTCAAGAAAAACTCAACTTGTTACGCTGCGTTGCCTACTAACAGTTTCCACCATCGCAGAAGATGATGATCATGATGGCGATATATTATACTTTTCGCTTCATCTTGGCAATAATACATAGCAATTCTTTCTCTTCTTGCTCTACTCCTGCTAAATCATTATATAGCAAAAAAATACATAAAAGCTAGAGAAACCGACCAGGTAAAAAGAGAGCATCCCTCTCTCTCCCGCTCTTTCGAAGCCACTTTTCTCAAAACTTTTTTATATCCTTTTTGCCAAGAAAGAGTAAATACAAAAACGTAACTTTTTGTGTTTTATGTCAGCTAGTTGTATAAGTCACAATAGACGTCGTAATCTCATATCATCACCACCACATTTACTTACACTGCAACAATTACTTGCTCTGAAGGTAATCCTGTGGTATT